>WNYA01004018.1:0-21124 GCA_019512145.1 Engystomops pustulosus | reverse complement strand
ATGCGGCATACAGATATCACAGCAGAATGATTGTGGAGATACACAAGATACATTAACACATGGCGCCAGAAGACGGATTTTACCTCCGCCCTTCCCAGCAATGAACCCATCATCTGATTCTAGTTACATTGGCTTCCTGTTCTGATACAGTCCAGACTAAGAGGAAGAAAAGTAGGCCGCCAAAGAGTGAGACGACAATCAAGAGCTTCCACTGGGCATAGAATTTCATGTTTCAGAATGTGTCAATGTTCAGGTTATTAAATCGATTACTTACTTAGACATGAGAGATTCTCAACGGTAGAGAGCCATATCTATGTTAGCTATGTGGAAAAGGTTTAAGGAGAAAAGAAATCTTTGTAAACATGAGAAGAATTCACACGGGGGAGAGGACATTCGTGTTTAGAATGTGGCAGGTTTTATAGATAAAAAGATCTTATAGACACCACGAGAATTCACACAGGGGAGAAGTCATTTTCATGCTCTGAATGCAGCAGATGTTTTCCCAGTTAACGCATCGATCTTATACTCACCAAAGATTCACACAGGGAACAAGCCATTTCCATTTCAGAAGTGGTAAATGTTTTACATACTAAAAGAGAACTTGAAAGCCATCAGAGAACTACACACAGGAGACGAAGCCCTTTTCATGTCAGATGTAGAAAATCTTTAACTGTGAAATAACCTTGTTATCCATCAGAGAATTCAAACAGGAGAGAGAAGCCATTTTCATGTCCCGAATTGGTAAACTGTTTTAGGTTGAAAGAAGATTTTGTAAACATCAGAGAATTCAACACGGAGAGAAGCCATTTCATGTCCGAAATGTGGTAAATGTTTCGGTGGAAAAAAGAGTTTGTAAACCATCAGAGAAAACACACAAGTGGAAAAGCCCATGTTCATGTTCAAAGAATGTGGGAAATCTTTTATTATGCGAAATCAAGCTTTGTTAGCCATCAGAAAATCACACAGGGAGAAGCATTTATATGTCCCGAATGTTGTAACTGTTTAGGAATAATCAGAACTTTTATACACATCAGAGAATTCACCAGGGGAGAAGCATTTTCCATGTCCGAATGTGGTAAATGTTTAGGCTAAAATCAGAACTTTTATACCATCAGAGAATTAACACAGGGGAGAAGCCATTTTCATGCCCCGAAGTGGTAAAAGTTTTAAGCTGAAATATGAACTTGACATACATCAGAGGAATTTCACACAAGACGAGAAAGCCATTTTTCTGTGTCATATGTGGTAAATGTGTTTCTATAAAGAAAAGTCTGAATTCATAAGAAAATCACACAGGGGGAGACGCCGTTTTCATGTTCCAGAAGTGGAAATTGTTATTCTGAATCAGCCCTTGTTAACCACAGAGAATGCACACAGGGGAAGAAGCCATTCATGATCTGATGTGGAAAATTGTCGATCGCCAAATCAAGTCTCTGCACATCGAGAATGCACCCACAGGCGAGAGCCATAGTTGTGTTCAGATTGTGGGAAAGGCTTTGCTGAGAAAAGAAATCTGTAAAACCCGGGGAATCACACAGCTGAAAACCCATTTCATGTTCTTGTGATATCGAGACGTCACAAAAAATGTAAACTTCATTAGAGCTTTTATTACAGAAGAGAAGCCACAATAGGGAGAAGCCACAAGTGGAGAAGCCATGATTCTTTCAGTGCTGTGGCCCCAGCTGTACAAGTCCCTACACGGTAGTTTTAGGCTTATCTCTCACCTTCCTAATGATCATGGATGCCCCACGAGTCATTGTGTAGTCCATCCATTTTTTAATAAAACTGGTCTGTAGGAGCCAGAACTCTTAATGGTTGGTAGGAGACAAATACTGGTTTATCTCAGCAGAATGCAAAAAATTTTTATACATGTGATTTCCGGATTGATTTTCCGATGTTCTATCTCTCAATTTCACATTAAAGGGGTGCTGGTGGAGTGAGTGGGATGGGGCGGCCCCTTCATATCTATGGAGCTGATGGAGATCGCTGCGTACAGCACTCGGCAATCTTCCTCAGCTCCATAGAAGGAATGGGGGGGTGCACTTGTGCGATCAGCTCTCCGCTCATCTAGGGGGTACTCGCGGACCCGTCTCATGATCTGTGGGGGTCCCATCACTGAGGACCCACCAATCAGTAAATTAGGCTACGCATAGGGCCTCAACGTACAACCCCTTTAACTACCTGTAAAATTAGAGACTGTTAGTGTCTATACAAACGACGGCACTCCAAAATAGTGGAATAATTAAAGTGTGTTTATTCCCGAGCGCTACGTTTTCAGTTCATCTGAGCCTTCTACAGCGAGGCTTTCACCACTGGACTTATGCCACTATTTTGGGTGCGTTCGCCTTTGTTTTTCCTATTATAGGACGGGACGTGGCTGTCCGGTTGATAGCGTGCACCACATCCTTTACTTTATTGCAGTCCGCTAAGGAAATTTCTTTCTTCTCCTTAGCAGGTAGATTCTGATCGGTAGGTTCCCTTAACCTGTTAGGTTGCTAGGCTTGAACCTGACCACGCATACAGAACAGCTCGAATGTAATATTAGAAACAGTATATTGTACAGATAAGTGATCGACCTAGGGTTCAAATACCTCGGGGAGGGGAGCGGGGCAGAAAGAGAAGAAAGATTAGAAAGCAAGAACAAATGCCATGAAGAAAGGAAGGAAGATAGATAGATAGACGAAGACTCAGAAGCTAGAGATAAAGACTCACGCAGAACAAAGTCCAGTATGAAGAAAAGATAGAAGAAGATAAAGTACATAAGAAAGAAAGCTAGAAGAAGACGAAGAAGAAAGAAGAAAAGTAAAAAGACCAGAAGAAGAGAAGAAGAGAAGAGAAGAAGAAGGAAAGACAGAAATGACCGGAAAAGAATGAAACCACAGCAAACCCAAACTAATTTTTTGCGACCACCCTTCCTCCGTATGCCCCAAAATCAAAGCGTGCCAAGAATAAAAATCTAATAAATATGCCAACAATAGGACCAATATTTGGCAAGTGGACCCAAATGCACATGAACCACTTAAATGAGACCGGATGGTAGATCCGATATTGATAAATTCCAAACGTGCAGGTCGCATACCCAAAGGCAGGCAAAGAGGCAGTAAGAGGGGAGGGGCGAACCACACATGGTACCTCCGGTCTATTTAAGGGGTTTAATGTGCTTTGGGTCCATCTTCCCTAAATATTTGGTCCTATTATTGGACGTAGTATGTATTGATTTTCACTCTTGGCACGCTTTGATTTTGGGGAATAGGAGGAGGGGTGGCATAGGTACTGTGGTTAGTCCCATTATCCATAACGGACATCTTGGTTCCCTAGTGCAGTGGTGGCGAACCTATGGCCGGGTGACAAAGGAAATATTCGTGCAGTCCTCCAAGCAACTGAAAAAGTTGCTGCTTTCAGTCATATTTTGAAACTGACTTCGCTACTTGGACGGTAGGAAGAGGGAGAATGAGTAGACAGAGGAGGTTATACTTTGGAGGACCTCTGCTGCCCCCACGATTATATGGGTACAGAGGAACTGGAAAGAAGTAAAATGATGAAATTTTCCATCTTTACTGTGTTGCTGCACGCAGGAGGCCAATGGATTGAAAGTTGTTGAAAGGAAGCAATAAGTTACATGCTTTAATTTTTGGTTGGACTCAGATACATAAGGGGGGGGAGGGGGGGTTTGGTTTGTAGTTTGGGACTCAGCCTCTAAAATGTTCGGCCCAAAATGCCTAGTTGTTTGTACTTCCCAGAACTTTATTGGAAGTGTCTTAGTTATTATCTTGAATGTCAAAAAAAATTATCAATAAATAATTATTTTTCTTAAGCTCTTGTTTGGAATGCTAAAAAATAGAGCAGGAGGGAGGAGCCACCAGGAGGCCAGACATTACCGGGTCACCCGGAAATCGCAGGACCTGAGATGACGTCACCAAAATGGTGACGGAGAGGAAGCAGCCCAGCAGCCAAAGACGTTGAAGACCGCAGGACCTGTGATGACGTCACCAACATGTGACGGAGAGGAAGCAGCCCAGAAGCCAAAGACTGAAGACCGCAGGACCTGTGATGACGTCAGCACCGTGTACAGTATTTGAGGGAGGAGTGGAGCGCTGAAAAACTGGTTCGCGATTTCAGCACAACGTGACAATAAGGGAGGGGAGGAGCTCATTAGAGAAGATTTATCTTGTAAGACATGAGAGAAGTCACCAGAGAGGCATTTTCAGGTTAGAATGTAAGAAATGTTTTGCTCAAGAAAATCGTATTGTAAACGATCAGAGGATTTACCCAGGATGACGTTTCCATGTTCAAAATGTGGCAATGTTTTTATAGAGGACAAATTGATCTTTAGTAGGCCTGAGAGAGACACACGGGAGAAGCCATTTTCTGTTCAGGAATAGAGAGAAAGCCAGAATAGCCTTTGTGGCCGGGGGTATTGGAGAACCTAAGTGTTCCAGGTCATCTTGCTTTCTTCTTTAAATAAAGATTCCTTGGGAACGGCTTTAAATCAGAACCATCCTTACTTTTTTCATGACATGTGAGACGTTTTAATGAAATCAGCCAAAGTATTAGTGGTTGTAACCCAAGCACACTTGCCTTTGGTGTACCCACCATGCTACCACCCGCCCCCATAATGTTATTAGAATATTACCAATTCATGAAATAAGCCTTAAAATACTGTTACAGTAATCCTCTTGTATAAGAAGAGTTTTTCAGCACAAAATCGTGCTGGAAACCCTCACCCCTGGCTTATACACGAGTCAATAAAAAAAATTTACTTACATACTCACCTTCTTGCGCAACGACCATCGGGGATCCGGCGGGTGTAAGTATGTAAAGTTTGTTTTATTACAGATGGACGGGGTGTTATATATGACTACGAGGAAGCTGGCTGTATTTACTAACAATGGGGGCTGGCAGGCTGTATACTGCAATGGGGGCTGGCGGCTGTCTACACAATGGGGGCTGGCGGCTGTATTTACTAAAATGGGGGCGGGCAGGCTGTATACTACAATGGGGGCTGGCAGGCGGGCGGGATGTATACTAAAAGGGGGCTGGCAGACTGTATACTTCATGGGGGTGGCAGGCTGTATATATACTATGAGGAGCTGGCCTGTATACTACATTGGGGGCTGGAAGGCTGTATTCTACATGGGGGCTGGCAGGCTGTATTACTACATGGGGGCTGGCAGGCTGTATATATACTCGAGAGGGGGCGTATTCTTACATGGGGGCTGGAGGCTGTATTCTACTGGGGGCTGGCAGGCTGAATGCTACGCGGGGCTGCAGGCTGTATACTACATGGGGGGTGGCGGCTGTATTACTACATGGGGCTTGGCTGTAATACAGGGGGCTGGCAGGCTGTATAATGGGAGATGTGCCCAATGCATTTCCCACCTGGCTATACTCAAGTCAATAGTTTTTCCCGTTTTTTGGTGGTAAAATTATGGGTCTCGGATTATACTCGAGTATATATGTTTGTTTTTTTTAACTTATGTACCATATATTTCCATGGACGACACATGGCTCAGATCTATCATGAGTGATGCAGTAAGGCACCACATGCACCAGCACGTTCTCCGCTCAGAAGTGGATCAGGAACCTACTTCATCAGGTCAATAACTAAAACAAGTACAAATGGTAATGTAAGAGGCGTAAAACACATACAAAAAAATCCTATAAAAAGAATGAGATATAAATAACATAGGGGAGATTTATCCAAGTGTCTGAGGTAAAACTATGTTTAGTTGCCCACGGCAACCAATCAAACGCCAGCATTACGTTTATATAAGCCGTGGGAAAACAAAAAGCTGAGCTCTTAAACATTCCTATTGCCAATTTATGGGGACAGGTCAATCTTTACAGGTATTTAAGGAAGTGTCAAGCAAACACATTTTGTGCTGCACCCTATTCTGCACTGCAAGGGGCGCTCATGTGCACAGCAGACCATGCCACCACATTTATCATTGCAAAGCTGACAGAAGGTCTGCACGCCCCATGGTAGAAATGCACCAAAAAAATGTTGAGGACCTCTGTCGGCACGTCCGCGCAGGAGGGGTCTGCACCTGCGGGACCCTGCACTATACACAGGATACTGCATATTATATTTTTGATGAAGTAACAATACATAACATTACACACAGACGTGAGCGGTGGGAGAGGGGGAACTGGTGACACCCTGCCTTCCATGGCCCAGCCATTAAAGTCATCAGAACTCTACAATATTGGGCTCCTCCTTGCGTTTCATCATTCAATCAGGCAGCAATTTTCATGCAGGAACGTTGCCCCATGGTCACATAAAAAAACAGGTGGAAGCAGATCCTTGAAGCATAGGGACACGAAACAATGAAATGGCCACAGGCACGGAGTCCTGATCTAAACCCCAATAGAAAAGCCCTGGAAAGTCCTCGGTGACAAAGTTCTGCCAAGAAACCCACAAAGCACAGAACTGAGGAAGAGACGAGGCACATCCCAGCAGTGATCAGTGATGTTTGTGGCCGGACTTGAAGTGCTTGTGGCCGGGGCTGGGTCCTGTGGCCAGGGTTGGGGTCCTGCGGACGGGCTGGGGTCCTGCGGCCGGTGGCTGAGGTCCTGCGGCCGGGGCTGAGGTCCTGACGGCCGGGGGCTGAGGTCATGTGGCCGGTGCAGAGGTCCCCCCTGAGGCCGGGGCTGAGTCCTGGGCCGGGGCTGAGGGTCTGTGGCTGGTGAAGAGGTACTGTGAATGGTGCAGAGGTCCTGGGGCCGGGGCTGAGGTCCGGTGCACTTCCTACTGACGGTGACAGCTAGGACCTGCAGGAAATGCTTATAACCTTTCGCTGTTGGCACAGAGAGGGTGACCCCGGACAATCCATCACATGTCCAACAATGGAGATTGTATCACTTCGGAAAACATCCAGGGATCAGACATTGGTCTCTACTTGATCTCAGTGAATATATATATTATATATATAGTAGATATAGTACCTTGTGCTGAAATCAGAAATATATTAGACAGTCTCATGATTGATGATATGTATTTATATAGCGGCACCCAGATAACGCAGCGCTGCACAGACCAGTCCCTGTCCCCAATGGGGCTCACAATCTAATCAATCTACCAGGATTATTGGAGGGAATTGGACAGGGCGAATTGGAAATTACCCAAATATTTCATTCCCCCAACATGACAAATCACACCTTCGGGGGACCCAGCTACGAAAACAACTCCTGAAAGCTTAGTCCACACTCGGCTCCACGTTAGGCCACGAAAAACCAACCAGTGCACACTCACTGATCTGGGATGAAAACCAAGACCTACCACAAAAGACGGAGCTTAGCCTTCCTCTGCCCAGACACGAAAAGAATTGCCAAAAACCCACACAACCACATTTCCTGCACCTGAGAAATATAAACAGTATGTCAACAGCAACATTCAAACCCAAATTATAGAGAAGCAAAAATACAGATGAGGGCGGGAGATCCAGCATCAAAACAATGCAGTGAAGATCGCTTGTTAAGACATAGTTTAAATATTTTAATTTTTCTTTAAAAATATACCGTTGAAGAAAATGGAGAACAAAAAACAACCAAAACAATGCGGATCTCCCGCCCTCATATGTATTTTTGCTTCTTCTGTAATTAATGTTTATATGGAGTTCCAGGCAGTACAAGGGACTTTCGGGCACCCGGCTGAAATTCACATTGAGGACAACTGAAGACTTCAGAGGGGTGAGCCGTACATATTTAGCTCTTTTTTTGTTTTATTCAAACCCCAAACCTCCCCCCTAATAACCGTTCCCACGTCTGTTTACTCAACAGTCCCTGGCCTGACAAAAGATTGAACCGCTGTGACTCCCATCTGCCAATTCCTTAATCTCCTATTCCTCATTTCCCCACCTTGCCGCCTCGTGGCTGCCCCAATATAAAGGAATGAGAGCTTTATTCCCCCGGGCATAATTCGATCTGAGCCAAAAATCCCCAAAAATGCAAAAACTGAAACTTGAAAAGGGCCGAACAATCCTCGCTTACTAGTAAAAGATCTGCCCTTTGCCTCCGTACATCCAGAAAGGCCTCATACAACGGGAAAAAATACATCCCACCAATAATTGTAATTTTATCAAGAACCCCTCCGTCGTATCTGTCTTTGACCCAAACAAACCAAAATGAATAGCCTCATTCACATTTAACATGTCTGACCTTGCACTCCCCCTTACACTCTTCGATTACTGCTAACCAACTCCCTATGCGAAAAGCCACCCAAAAATGCCAAGAATACGCTAACCGACAACAACAAACCTCATAACTTGACCTACAACTGCCCCCCAAATCTTGCATTATTTACCCAACAAACTCAAAAGCACAGGCCTTCTGCCGTCCTGTCTGACCCTTGACTTTACAAAACCCTTAGGCTTGTCTATAAAAAGAGGGTTGTGCCGAGTCTTCACCCCCCAGCAATTTAAACAAAAAGGATAGCGCTGCCAGATTCGTATGTAATCATGACCCCGACACCCCTCCATCAAACAGTAACGCCATAAAGCGAACAATGATCGACCTTTGCTCACCCAAAGCACCCATCATCTGTGAACAAAAACCAACTCTCCAAACCTTTATGTAGATCCAGGTAGCCGGGGACAACGATCGCGAATCCAATGAATTCAACGCAAAACGGTACATTTTCTTGAATCTATCTCAATCCAAAAAACACAAAAACGTGAAGGGCCCTCGTTGGTTCTTTGGCTAGAGTACCCAAAAATTTATGGAACACGTATTCCAGCGTCTGCCAGCAACACAAACCCCCCCATCCCTTACTCGGGCCCACACACAGGAAATCGTCTAAGTAGTGATCCCCAAACCCCCCCATCGGTGACCCAGACTCTTGCTAATCTAGAGATGAAGCGAGCACTAAAATGATCGGGTACCTCGTTATACGAGACAAACTTTCCGATGCTCGAGTGCTCGTCTCGAAAATGAGCCCCATGACGGTCAATGGGAGACTCAAGCATTTTCAAGGGGACCAATGGATCTGAACGGGGAAGATGGCCCAACACCGGGAAACCTCAGAAAAGGATGGAAAAAACCAAAGAAATGGACAGGAACGCAGGGCAGATGCTTGGTGCCTATGAGGCTGCTAATCGCAACATGATGCCAAAAATTATGGCAACAGCAGCATAAAGAGTGACCAATGAGGCTAGATAGCATCTAAAAACATCCAATAATGACCCTTACAACTATAGGGGACGGGCATGCAGAGGCAGCGGCAGCAGCGGCAGGCTAGAGAGTGTCATCTGGCCGACATACCCTAAATGGACTCAAGGTTTCACAAAAGGAGGTGAGCAAAGAAGCACTGAAATGAACAAAAGGTGATGGTATATTTAGTCGATAACACAGCATGTGGCGACATAGTGACCAAGTTCCAAACGCGATTGGTGAAACACCCGAAAAATGAGCCGGACAGATAGTTTGATAAAGGGACGGAATGGAGAGGCAGCCATGGAGACGATTCCATGATTAAGAGTGATACTGGGGCATCCATATTGCGCTGCTATGATTGCAATTCAGGTCTTCAGCATGGTGACAGATGAGCCGAAGTTCCACTATGTATCTGGTGAAACACCTGAAAATTCTGACTGACACAGCTCGTTTGATAAGGGGATGATGTGATGCATATCTCTAGTGACTCCAGCGTCTGCGGTATAGAGAGTTGAAAGGTGCCGCATGGAGAATTGGTGGACGCTGGGAGGATCGGAGGCAAAAACAGGACAGGAAAACAGCAGGGGGCAGCAGGCATGGATTGCTCGGAGGCTGCCTAATCTTGAGATGGAGCTGGCGGTCACGCGCAGGCGAGCTTTGCATGTCCAAGCACCGTCTCTCGGCTCCTCCCCACCCCAAATGGGATTGGGGGCCAGAAAAGCGTTTACTTTGAAAAATATTATTAATTTTCAAAGAAGGCCGGTCTTGATATTTCACCTAGGAATAATGGAATAGCATCTGGTTGATTTTTAATTGTTTTTACGGAATGGTTCCATATTAAGAGCGAAGTATGGGGCATCCCTATTGCGCTGACCTATGATTGCAACTTCAGGTCTCCAGCATGCCGGCGACAGATGGGCCGAGGTTCCATATGTATCTGGTGAAACACCCTGAAAAATTCTGCAGGACAAGTCGTGTGATAAGGGGACGATGTACTGGAGGCAGTGGAAAAAGTAGTAGTAGATTAAAGGTGCTGCAGCATAGTTTTAACTGCAGCACCTTATCTACTACTAGTTCACGCGCCATCATAATATAATATAATAATCTTTATTTGATATAGTGCCATCATATTCTGTGCGCTTTACAAAATAGAGAAAACAAAATACAATGGAAGTAACAGAGCACAACATTTGTATGACACAGGAGTGAGGTCCCGCTCAGCAAGAGCTACGGTTTTATGAAGATGATGGGATAAACGAGGTAAAAGAATATTTAATGGTCAAGCCATCTTATTAGGGCATAGAACAAAAATATAATAAAGGAATTCGCTGTCGCTTGAACACGCAGCTGTCATCTTATATACCAGGTCCAGGTGAATGGGACTGCAGAGAAGTCTGGTGCCTATAGAAGAAAGCCACCGCCACTCACATAGCTGCATCTCAATATAGAAGAGGTCATATTAATCCTTAGCTATCGGTGGCACGGAAAGGCAGTCCTGCGGTTGACTGAATGATGCACATGAAACGAAGGCTATTCCAGCACTCAGATTTATTTAAAAAAATATTGTTTTAGTTTGTAATATTAAAATTGAAGGTCACAGCCTGGCAATCATCCAAAAAAGAACAAGATCTACGAGTTTCGGACTAGTCGTGCGTGCGTCCTATTCATGATCCTAAAAAATCATTGTGTCCTCCATCTTAAAAAAAGAGGAGGAGAAAAAGACCAGGTGAATTGGCTTGTAATCAGTTAACCCTTAATAACGGCCAGCAGAGATAATCCATGACAAAACATGCTAGTTCATCAAAGTAGTCCAGGTAAACATTGGACCTGAATTACTTGTGTACAAACCATGGTATTAATGCAAAACCACATGAAAAAATTATGCTAAAATGAACTAAATAAATTTGAAATATGTTTAATTTTTTTTTTTTTTTTTTTTTTACATACTATGTTAACATATGTTAACAGGAATGTTAAAGTCACATAATGTATAACGTCACGTGGACGGAAGATTATTTATGATATTCAGCGTCATCATGTTTGTTTATAACATAAAGATATTCCAACACTATTCGAAAAAACACCAGACCTCTTTATTGTATAGACCAGCGTTATATTATGGTCTACGCTATTAGACTATGTAACCTATTATGAATGCATGGGGTTCAATGGCCGATCGTATGCACCAGTGAGCAAAAGACTCCAGTAATAAACCCATGCATGTGGTTTGGGAATTCTCAATATAGATTAACGTCTGTTTGTTATTTAAACCTGTCGGCATTTGGGTATTTCAATGTTAAAATCCAAAAATATCGCAGGTGCGCAGTTTGGTGTTCTGTCCCTCCTCTGATTGGGATAGTAACCCTCTCTATGCCGCGTACTTCCAAAGAGGACAATATCATTTGTGTGTATAATAAAAAAATGTCTGGAGAGACTGGAAATGTTTTTGTCTGTAATTTGGAACATCAGTTACATGTTCTGCATTCTCTTCTGAGGGAACGTATAGTGCCTCCCAATCTACTGTAGCTACAGATGTTACAATAAGCCAAGTCAAACCACATAGGTAGGGTTGCAATTTATAAAACGACTTGTATTTCTAGGCTTTTGTCTTGATCAGCAGACAAAATTTTTGTGGTAATAAATTACATACATTACACCTATTTCCACCACAGGCATAAGAGCATTTTGTATCTAGCCATGTATTTGTTTGCCTGGGGGGATAGAAGAAAATAAGGAGGGTGAACTAAATTCCCTATTGTGCACGCTCTTTCTAGAAACAAACGGACAACTGGGACGTAGGATATTTTAAGTTTTATATCGGCTTCCCAATACCGGAAGATATTTTGATTATTTGACAATATCTGGTAATCCGCTGTACGTTGTGGAAAAACCACTTTATGCGCAGTCGGATTCTGTCTAATATTCTCATGGTGATTTTTTAGGAGAGACTCCTAGTTCCTTTCCACTGGCTATAGTCTTTGCTCTCGCTATATCCCTGTTTGAATATCCTGTTCTCTAATCTGTTTGGTTCATGATAGAGCATGACTTCTGAAGGTGTCAGAACTGCTAAACTTATCTTGCTCTAATAAATTATCCTACAGGGAGATTGCGAATTACATGTTGTGGGTGACAAACTGTGGGGGGGGTGGGGGGTGGGGGGGGGGGGGGTGGGGGGGGGGGGTGGGGGGGGGGGGGGGGGGGGGGGGGGGGGGGGGGGGGGGGGGGGTGGGTGGTGGGGGGGGGGGGGGGGGGGGGGGGTGGGGGGGGGGGGGGGGTGGGGGGGGGGGGGGGGGGGGGGGGGGGGGGGGGGGGGGGGGTGGGGGGGTCTTGAAGGAGTGAATTGCCATAATTTCTTTACGGTATAACACTGACTCATGTTACCCGTGTATTGTACCCCCTTCGGGTCACATCTAAGAAAGTTAATCTCATTTGTACCTATATTGTGTGTAAACTCCAGTTATAATCATTGTATTAGGACACAATAAATTCAGATCTGGATGTAGGGTGACCCTCCATATAAGCAGACCATCATCTATATAACGGCCAAAACAATATATAAGATCTCGAAAAATGGTTATTGTCAGAATAGATAAATCCGTTCCCCACCAGGAGACGTAAATATTTTGCAGTGAGGAGAAAAACAGGAGGGGGCGGGGGGGGGGGGCCATGGGGCATCCTTTGTTTGTCAAATAATAATCATTGTTGAAAGTAAAAAAATTATTCGCCAAAAGAACAGTGTCCCACTGTCAAAATATATTGTTGTAATTCTGACTGTAAGATGTATATTTTTCCCATTGATATGCAGAGCTCTAATGCCTTTCATGGGGTATACTCGGTATAACGCTGAAAATATTACATGTAACCATATACAATCTTGATGCACTTTAATTGGACATTCTAAGGACGTTGTTTTGTATTTCCTGTAAGTGTTTTTTTTTTTCCTCCCCAGGGCTTAACGAGTACCAAGCCAATTCACAGGGTGCTTTTTCCTACTCCTCTTTAAGTCTGGTGCGTTGGTTGCTGGAGACCAGTTAGAGGTTAATCTAAGATCAATGGCGGATCTCAGAGCACGGGTTGGCGATATACTGAGATAAGAGAGGAGAGGTAGGGGGGTGCAACATTTTTTTGTACAGAGCTTTATGGATGAGGGTTATTATTTTAGAAAATGTATTCGAAAGGAGATGGCAGCCAGTGCAGCGACTGGAATGAACTGTAGGCTACATGGTACCCTTCAAACGAGCTGTGTCAGGCGAATTTGGGTGTTTCATGGCTTCCACAACAAACTTGTTAACTTTGTCGCCCACCCTGCTGGGTAATCCACAAAATAACTGGCAAACTTTTATCATTTACCACTATATTCAGCGCTTTTGCGCTCTGTGTACTTCCCTCACCCGCCATATCCTAAAACTTATAAGAACGCTATAAACTTGATCTTTTACAAAAGGTTCTTAGAAGTGCTGTTTGGGGAGTAGACTAGGACAGGGGCTTGGATTGGCGAAAGCTCGCCTGGCAGCGGAGCGCCAGCTCCATGCAAGATCCAAATAACATAGTTTTACTGCAGCACCTTTAACTACTACCTAGTTCACTGCCCTCCATACATGGTCCACCTGATCAAACGAGCTGGGTCAGGCAGATTTTGGGTGTTCATGGCTTCCATGTTAACTTTGTCGCCACCCTGTGTGTAATCCACAAAATATACTGGCAAACTTTTATCATGTAACGATATTAGTTGAGAGCTTCTTGCTCACATCCGTGGTTCCTCTCTGCCACACCATTGGTTTGAAGACTGAGTCCCATTTAGGGTATGTCGCCATTTGCCACTCTCTTAGCCTGCGGCCGCTGCTCTGCATGCCGTTCACTATAGGTCAGGCGCCAATTATTGGATGTTTGATGCTCAATATAGCTTCAATTCTGTCACTCTGTCATGGCCATGCATGTTGCCCATACTTCTTGGCATAATGGTGCATTTAAGCCGCTCAGAGGCATCATGCATGCTGCCCCTGCTTTTCTCCTGTCATTTCCGTGGCTGTTTTCCATCCTTTTTCTGAGGTTCCCAGGTGTTGGCCAAGCTTCCTGTGCAGAGCCTTGGTCCCTTGAAAAAATGCTCGAGTCTCCATGACTCAGGGGCTCGTTATTCGAGACGAGCACTCGAGACTCGGGAAAAGTTCGTCTCGAATAACGGTACCCTGAGCATTTTAGTGCTCGCTCATCTTCTACGTGGCACCATAAAAATAAACTGTGCTCTATATAATAACTGATGCTCCATAATAATAACTGTGCTCCATAATAATAACTGTGGACTATACTAATAACTGTGCTCCATAATTTAATGAAACGGTGCACTATAATAATAACACTGTGCCCCATAATAAACTAGGCTCCATATAAATAACTATGCTCCAAATAATAAAAATGTGCACCATAATAATAACTGTGCTACATAATAATAAATGTGCTCTATAATAATAACTGTGTCCCCATAATATAACTGTGTCTCTATAATAATAACTTGCTCCATAATAATAACTGTGCTCTATAATAATAACATGTTGCACCATAATAATAACGTTGCTCATAATAATAACTGGCTCCATAATAAAAACTGTGCACTATAATAATAACTGTGCACCATAATAATAACGGTGCTCCATAATAATAACTGGTGCACCATATAATAAATGTGCACCATAATAATAACTGTGCACTTAATAAAAACGTGATCCAGTAGAATAACTGATGCTCCATAATAATAACGGTGACTATAATAACTAATGTGCCTCCATAATAATAACGGTGCTCTATAATAAGTAAATGTGCTCCATAAAATAACTGTGCTCCAGAATATAACGTGCTTCTATAATAATAACGTTGCTCATAATTAATAATGTGCACTATAATAATAACTGTGCCCTAATAATAAACTGGCTCTCTAATAATAACTGTGCCCCATAATAATAAATGTGACTCCATAAAATAATGATGCCCATAATAATAAACTGTGATCCTAATAATAACTGTGCTCTATAATAATAACTGTGCTCCATAATATAATGTGCTCTATAATAATTAACTGGCTCCATATAATAACTGTGCTCTATAATAATAACTGTGGCTTCCATAATAATAACTGTGATCCATAATATAATAAACTGTGCACTATAATCATAACTGTGCCCCATAATAATAACTGTGCTCCATAATAATAACTGTGCACCATAATAATAAATGTGACCATAATAATACTGGGCTCTATAATAATAACTGTGCGGTGGGGGGGGACCATAATAATAAACTGTGGCTTATCATAATAAACTGTGCTCCATAATAAAAAACTGTTCACTATAATAATAACTGTGCCCATAATAAGAACTGTGCTATATAATACTGTGCACCATACTAATAAACTATGCTCATAATAATAACAGTGCACTATAAAACTGTTCCTCCATAATAATAACAGTGCTCTATAAGAATAACTGGCACATAATAATAACTTTGTTCTCTTAATAGTAACTGTGCTCAATAATAATGACTGTGCCTCCATAATAATAAAACGGTGCTCCATAATACACTGTGCATATAATAATAAACGGTGACCCCATAATAATAAACTGTGCTCCATACTAATAACGGTGCTCTATAATAATAACTGTGCACCATAATAATAACTTTGCTCCACAAAATCAATGTGCTCCATAATAATTAACTGTGCTCTATAATAATAACTGGCTCTATAATAATAACTGTGCACCATAATTCAATAAACTGTGCTCCATAATAATAAAACTGTGCACCATAATAATAACGTGCTCCATAATAATAACTGTGACTATAATACTAACTGTGCTCCATAATAATAACAGTGATCCATAATAAAACGGTGCTCATAATAAGAACGTGCACTATGATAATAAATGTGCACCATAATACAATAACTGTGCTCATAATAGAACAGTGTCCATAATAATAACTGTGCATTATAATAATAAAACTGTGCCCCAAATAATAACTGTGCTCTATAATAATAAATGTGCTCTATTATACTAACGGTGCTCCATAATAATAAACTGTGCACCATAATAATTAACTGTGCACCATAATAATAACTGTGCTACATAATAAGAACTGTGCTCTATAAATAATAACTGTGCTCCATAATAATAACTGTTGCGCTAAATAATAACTGTGCCCAAATAATAACTGTGCACCATAATAATAATGGCTCTATAATAATAACAGGCTCCATTATAATAACTGTGCTCTATAATAATAAATGTGCTTATTATAATAACTGTGCTCCATAATAAAACTGGCATTATAATAATAACTGTGCACTATAATAACTGTGCTCCATAATAAATTAACTGTGCTATATAATAATAAACTGTGACACCTAATAAAACTTTGCTCCATAATAAGAACGTGCTCCAAATAATAACAGTGTCCTCCAAATAATAAACTGTGCTCTATAATAATAACTGTGCTCCATAATAATAACTGTCTCATAATAATAAACTGTGCTCAATAAGACGAAAAGTGCATTATAATAATAACTGTGCTTCCATAATAATAAATGTGCTCATAATAATAACTGTGCGCTATAATCATAACTGTGGCCCCTAATAATAACTGTGCACCATAATAATAACTGTGTCTATAATGATAACTGTTGCTTTATTATAATAACTGTGCTCCATAATAAATAAACTTTGCATTATAATTAATAACTGTGCACCATAATCATAATGTGCTCCATTAAAATAACTGTGCTCTATAATAATAACGTGCACATAATAATAAAACTACGCGTCCATAATAATAAACTGTGCTTATATACTAAAAACTGTGCTCCAAATAATAACTGTGACACCATACTAATAACTGTGCTCCATAATAATAACTGTGCGCCAATAATAATAATTGTGATCCATAAGACTACTGTGCACTATATAAAAACTGTGCGTCTACATAATAACTGTGCTCTAAAATAATAAACTGTTGCACATAATAATAACTGTGCCATCCCTAATAAATATAAATACAATAATAATAATATAATAATAATAATAACTGTGCTCCAAATAATAACCTGTGCTCTATAATAATAATAATAATAACTGTGCAATATAAAAATAATAAAATAACTGTGCACTAATATAAAAACTGTGCTCTATACTATAACTGTGAGCTATAATAAGAACGGATGCTCTATCTAATAAACTGTGCTCCATAATAATAAACTGTGGCTCTATAATAATAAATGGCTCCATAATTAACTGTGATCCATAATAATAATGTGCTCTATAATAATAATTGTGCACTATAATAATTACGAGCGCCATAATAATACTGTGCTACCATAATAATAACTGTGACTCTATAATAATTACTGTGATCTTTAAAATAATAACTGTGATCCATATTAATTAATGGCTATATAATAATAACTGTGCCCATAATAATAACTGTGCTCTATAATAATAACTGTGCTCCATAATAGTAACGTGCTCTATAATAATAACGTGCTCCAATAATAACTGTGCACTTAAATAATAACAGTGCTCCATAATAATAACTGTGCCCCGTAATAATAACTGTGCTCATAATAATAACTTGTGCTCCATAATAAATAACTGTGCTCATAATAATACGTGCATATAATAATAAGTGTGCTCAATAATAAAAACTGTGCACCATCAATAATAACTGTGCTCTAGAATATAACTGTGCTCCATAATAATAATGTGCACCATAATAATAACTGTGCTTATATAATAACAGTGCTCAATAATAATAACTGTGCACCATAAATAATAATGTGCTCTAAATAATAACAGTGTCCTAATAATAGACGGTGGGTCGGTGGTGGACAAATTGAGCCTGCGGGAGAGAGTGTCGTGAGAGTATGGAAAAGAAAATGCCAACAGGTTGTGACTGTAGGAAACCTGTGCGGGTTGCGCCGCGGTTTGGAGGGATAGGAGGGATAATGAGGACGAATTCCTACGAACTATTAACCCTCCGTGCTCCAGATAATAACTGTGCACTATAATAATAATTGTACTCCAGAATAATCACTGTTGGCACCCTAATAATAACTGTTGTCTATAATATAACAGTGCTCAAATATAATAATCGTGCTCTTATTAATAACTGTTGCTCTATAATAATAACGGTGCTCCATAATATAACTGTGCACCATAATACTAACTTGTGCTCATGATAATAAATGTGCTCTATAATAATAACGTGCACCATAATAAAACTGTGCTCCATAATAATAACTGTGCTCATAATAATAAACTGTGCTCTATAATAATAACTATGCTCATACTAAGAACGGGCACCATAATAAGAACTGTGCTCTAATTAAAATAACGTGCTCTATAATAATATCGTGCTCCATATTAATAACTGTTACTCCATAATAATAAACTGTGCTAAAATAATAATACTTGTGCATATAATGAATAACTATGAGCTATAATAATAACTGGCGCCATATTAAAAACTATGCCTATAATCATACTGTGACTCTATAATAATAACTGTGCTCCATAATACTAACTGGGGGCTCCATAATAACACTGTGAGCTATAATAATAACTGTGCTCCATAATAAATAACTGGCCACTATAATAATAACTGTGACTCTATAATAATACTGTGCCCCATAATAATAAACGTGCTCTATAATAATAACTGTGCTCTAGTAATTAATCACTGTGCTCTATAATAATAACTGGCCACCATAATAAAATTGTGGCTGCCATAATAATAACTGTGCGCCATAATAATAATTAGGGATCCATAATTAATAATGTGCCCTCTAAATAATACGTGCTCCATAATAATAACTGTGCTCTATAATAATAACTGTGCACTAGAATAATAAACTGTGCACCATTTATAATAATAATAACAATAATAATAATAATACTAATAATAATCTACTAATTAATAAACGGTGCTCCAAAATAATAAACTGTGCTCTATAATAATAATAATAAAACGTGCACATCATAATAATAATAACGGTGCACATAATAATAAACTGTGCTCTATAATAATAACTGTGCGCTGATAATAAAACGTGCTCTATCATAATAACTGTCGCCTCATAATAATAACTGTGCTCTATCATAATAAATGTGCTCCATATATTAACTGTGCTCCATAATAATAACTGTGACTCTATAATAATAATTGTGCACTATAATAATAACTAGCGCCATAAAATAACTGGCTCCATAATAATAACTGTGCTCTATAATAATAGTGCTCTTTAATAATAATAATGTGCTCCATATTAATAACTGTGCCTATAATAATAACTGTGCCCTAATAATAACTGTGCCTCATTAATAATAAACTGTGCTCCAAATAGGTAACTGTGCTCTTAATAAATAAAACTGTGCTCATAATATAATAATAACCATAATAATAATAATAATAATCAGTAATAATAATAATATAAACTGTGCTACAAAATAATAATGGCTCTATAATAAAATAATAATAATAAACTGTGCACTATAATAATAATAAAAATAAACTGGGCACTAAATAATAAAACTGTGCTCTATAATTAATAAATGTGCGCTATAAGAATAACTGTGCGCTAGAATAAATAACGGTGCTCGATAATAATAACTGGCTCCATAAATAATTAACCGTGCTATATAATAATAAATGTCTTCCATATATGAACGGGCTACATAATAAAACTGTGCTCTATAATAATAATTGTGCCCTATATAATCACTATGCGCCATAATAATAACTGTGCTCCATAATAATAACTGGTGCTCTCTAATAATACTGTGCTCTTTAATAATAATAATGTGCTCCATATAATAAACTGTGTCTATAATAGTAACTGTGCCCATAATAATAACGTGCTCTATAATAATTAACTGTGCTCCAAATATAAACTGTGCTCTATAATAATTAACTGTGGTCTAAATAATAACAGTGCTCCATTATTAATAATTGTGCTCTATAATAATAACTGGCGCTATAATAATATGTGCACTATAATAATAACTGTGCTCCATTAATAATAAACTGTATCTAAAGTAAAAACTGTGCCCCATAATAAAACTGTGATCCATAATAATAACTGTGCACCATACTAATAACTGGCTCTAGAATAAAATGTGCTCTATAATAATAACGTGCCCCCATTATAATAATGTGCACTATAATAATAACCTGTGACTCCTATAATAAACTGTGCCTCCATAATATAACTGTGCGCCTATTAAGAACTGTGCTCTATATAATAAACTGTCCTCTATAATAATAACTGTGCTCCTAAATAATAACTGGTGCTCTATAATAAACTGTGCTTCATAAATAATAACTGTGCTCTTTTTTTTTTTTATCATAATAACGTGCTCCATCTATTAACTGTGACTCTATAATAAAACTGGGCTTCATAAGAATAACTGTGCACTATAATAATAACGGTGCCTCCTAATAATAACTGTGGCCCATAATAATAACTGTGCTCCATAATAAAACTGAATGTGCACCAATAAGAATAACTGTGCTCTATAAGAATAAATGTGCTCTATAATAATAACTGTGCCCCATTAGAATAACTGTGCTCTATAATAATTAACGTGCTCTATCAATTAGAACTGTGCCTCCATAATTAATAACTGTGCGCCATATTAATAACTTGCTCTATATAAAAATGGCGCCAGAAAAACGGATTTACCCTCCGCCCTTCCCAGCAATGACCCATCATCTGATCCTATTACATTGGGCTTCTGTTCTGATACATCCCAGACTAAGAGGAAGAAAAGAAGCCGCCAAAGAGGAGACGGACAACTAAGAGCTTCCACTGGGCAGAAGACATTTTCATGTTCAGAATGTGTCAAATGTTTCAGGTTTAAATCATTACTTATTAGACATGAGAGAATTCACACGGGAGAGAAGCCATATCTATGTTTAGTATGTGGAAAAGGTT
>WNYA01004017.1:0-21130 GCA_019512145.1 Engystomops pustulosus | reverse complement strand
GTACATAGGGGGCAGTATTATAGTAGTTGTATTCTTGTACATAGGGGACAGTATTATAGTAGTTATATTCCTGTACATAGGGGGCAGTATTATGTTGGTTATATGTACCCACATGTATAATGACTTTGTCTCTAGTGTCACCTTCTAGTGTTTCCTTCTGTCTTCTGTTATGGCACGTTATTATAATAGCAATGATTATTTTGATTATAATAATTTCCTCACTGTGCCCTAGGCTACATGAAGAAGTGCTGTAGTGACAGATGATGCTGGGGGTAGGATGATCCACAGTCCGTCTGGTTGGCAGTATTTCACTCTTGCATAGGACACAATGGGGCACATTTACTTAGAACAGTGCAGTGTGTACTGTGTGCAGTGTCCTGTGTAGTCTTCAGGGGGCGCCAGCTTCAGGATTTCTGGCGCACATTCTGCATGAATTTGGCACCCCCTGCACTGCTCTGACAGAGTGCACCACTTTTTTGTTGGGGTGCACCTTTAACATGGATAGTGCATCGCACATCACACATAACATTTCTATCATATTTTGCATGATAAATGCGTTACAGTCGGACTGAGCACTGGAGCGCCCCCTTCAGTGCAGAAATTTGTGTTGCGTGAAGAATATTGCTGTCGTGACACAAAAGGGTCGCATGGGACACATATGTGGCGCTGACACGTGTAAGCAGTTTGTACATGATACAACGTGCAAAGTGTGACAGAAAATTGGCGCAGGGTCCTTAGTAAATGAGCCCCGTTATCATTTGTGACTGATCTCAGTGGGAACAATTGCTGCCCCAGACAAGTTTGAGTCGTGCTTTTGGCTTTTGAGCTTATATGTGTCAGACATTTATACTTCCCTGCCTTAGCTCTGAGCCACGTGGGGCCAGTGGGATCTATGTTTCTGAACCACCTTGGCCCCAGAATCCTTGTTGTCTCATTTGGGACACAGTACAATTTAAGATGTTACCCCATCCTAATCCAGAACAGACCCCCCCTACATCTTCCCACCCTGGTGGTCCGGACCCTCCAGCCCTATTTTAGTCTCCTTGGCTCAGGGCTGAGCGATGGCTCTTGGTATGTGAGGTCTATTCTTCACCACAGCAGTAAGAATAGGGGGGTAAAGCTGCTTCTCCTATTCCGGGCTCTGGAGATGGCAGGAGCCTTGTCTTGTATATACAGACAGCTGTGACCTTCAGAGGCCCCCGGCCTTGTCATGCCAAGCTCTTTATTTAACTCTCCTCACTTTCCTGTGTGTTTTTGCTGCTACAATCTATTGACTTTTTATTATTTACCTTCTGAACTTTTCCTTTAAAATGTTTCCATGATGTGAAGGACGTGTCACCTGCTCCCACCACTGGAAACACACACACAATGTTATAGGTCCAGTCACTGTAAGGCTTTATGGTTATATACCTGTCCTGGGGGGTCTCTGGATCTCTGTACTCACATAGTAAGTCTGCTGGGAATATTGCTGGCAAGATGTGACCACCCTAGAATAAAGTGTGAAGATATCACGTTAATAAAGATTACCCACCGCAAATCCCTCACAGGTTCAAGATGCTATGGAAGGCTCTAGGGCAGTGGTTCTCAACCTGTGGGTCGGGACCCCAGTGGGGGTCGAACGACCAAAACCGGGGGTCGCCTAAAGCCATCGGAGCCGCAATTTTACTGTGTTTTTACTGTGAGTTGCATGGTTTGGGGTCACCACAGCAATGAGGAACTGTATTGTGGGGTCACAGCATTAGAAAGGTTGAGAACCACTGCTCTAGGGTGATAAAATGTCTGTGTACATGTCTGTACTTCTCATGGCTTAGGGTCTGTTCCAGGTGTAGCCAGCAGGTGGCAGTGGAGGGAGCAGAGAGCAGCATCTTCTGCCCTGCAGGCTCCTGGCTGCTGCAGCTGCTGAGTACAGGCTTCGGGGTGTGTGCTGTATTATACACACATAATGGGTGCCCTAAGTAATGGAGGGGTCAGTGTTCCTCCCTCGTGGTGTTGAGCCTTTTGTTGGTTATAGCCTCATCCCCATACCCTCTTTTAAGGTCTAGCCTCAGGATATGACCTCACATTAATCAGCCCTCTGGGTGTGTGGCTAGCCTGGCACAACACAGAGCAGGATAGCTCCATACTCTATGAAGTGGCTGTATACCATAAGTGTAGTGGAAAGGAGTATAGAGTACAGTGTGCTATGAGAATGGGCAGTTCATATAAATCCAAGGACACTCCCTTTAAACCAAACCTTCTGGCCTAGAGTATATCAGTATTTTTATAGAAAGATAATGTTGTATATTCCATAGATAACCTGTATCCTGTGTGCCGGATATCATTGACTATTTGATATGTTCCTTTGCTCCTGGCGTGCTCTGTGCCCTGCAGATAAGAGCAGAGATTGTTGCGTGATTGCTCCGGTCAGCTCCCAGCAGGCGCCGTACACACCACTATATTTAGCCGTGTCCTGCAGGCAGAAGAAATCAGATTTAAAACAAAGTTCCTGCTATTTCAATTGTCTTCCCCCATGTGTTAGAAGTGCACAGTAGGCGGCCGCTCTGTGCAGCCCGAGCCCCGACCATCCAGCCATCGTCACCAGATAAAAATACTGACAATGAGGCCTGGGCTCATTACAGGAACACGGGAAGAAATCACTGCGGGGGTTATTTGTTTTTATGGGATTTTATTGCTACCAGTGAGTGGCTTTGAAAGTCAAGTGTGTCTCCACCTGCTGTGCACTACAACACCCAGAAAGCCCGGACTGTATATGCTGGGAGTTGTAGTCCATTGAGTTGTGAGGTTTGTAGAAGTAGTGAGCATTAATCCTTCAACCAGCAGGAATACCTGGAAATATTGGGAATATATATCCTGTTCATTACTGTTGCTACAAGGCCTATCTAGAACGAAAAAGCCACTTTACCCGACTTATATGTGATAATGCATCTTTATTGGAATAACAAATATTGAACAAACATTTAAAAACTGCTGGCAGGCTGATTTTGGTTAAGAGAAACAAGGACATCACAAAAAAATACAGAATTACAACCAGGTGGTCCGGGGTGATACATGGGACTATTAAGAAAATAAAAATGGATGTACAAGACATTAGAAACAGCTTGGAAAGTGCATGGTGCATATGAGGACGGATGTCTGGGATACCACAATTGTAGTTTAATCAGAAAAATATCAAGTGCTAAGAAAGTGCACGAATTGTGTGATTCCCAGATATCATCCACTGGTATTGCACTATTTAATATGTTACTTGTGAACGGAAACACATGTTCAAGTCTAATCCTGTTGCATAGTAGTGTACTATAACATATTGCACATGCCCAGTATCATTGCTACATGTCTAAATACATAATACAAAAGGAAGTATATTGCACATACCCATGATCAATTGTCCACCCACGTCTGGTGTAAGAAAGTCCCCGACGTGCGTTTCGGCGCAAGCCTTCATCTGGGGGTGAAACACCAAAGATGCATTATCACATACAAGTCGGGTAAAGTGGCTTTTTTTGTTCTAGATAGGCCTTGTATGTAGTTATAGCCATACCGCAAAACTAGATTCAGAGCACTATAGGTAGAGTATACGTTTTATGCAGTTAGATTTTTTTCTTTTGAGATTGTCCGTAATATTGGACTAATTGCTAACTCCATTCTACTAAAATTACTTATGCTCTCTACCATATGTATGCAGCTGCATTATTAGTGTTGGTCATTACTGTTGCTGCAGTGAGTAGATTATTAGTGCAATACCAGACACAACCTTTGGACAAGTGTGGCGCTAAACCTTAAAGGAAGCAGCAGTGTTTTGTTTTTTGTAATTTTCAACCCAGTTCATAATAATAATAATAATAATAATCATCTTTGTTTACATGCCGCCAATATTTTCAGATTGTGCAAATTTAAAATGTGAACTAGGAGGCTTAGGATGAGCAGGACCTATTAACACATCACTGACCCCATGCTGCAGACTTATATACTCTTTCAGCCGAGTCCTGTGAATGCACTGGGTGTATTGCACATGGTGTCCCTACTCATCACGTCTGTCAGGACACTTTGGCTGCTGACATCCAATGCGTTCTTGGTGCATTTTTAAACGCCCTGAAGATGCAGGAGTAATAAAACACATCAGTTTTTGGATGTTAACCATGCGTTAGGCTGGCTAGTAACATTTTCACAGCTGCTTAAACTACACAAATGATGAGAAGCAGATTCAAACCAGCTAAATGCTTGGAAAAATGGAAAAACATATGTTTTATAACTTGTGCATCTTCAGTGCGTTTAAAAATGCACCAAGAACGCAGCAGCACCCTTACCATACAGATTGGACATTGATAATTTGGTGGATTCAGCGCCTTCTCCATTTGATAGGATAAAGTGTACACAAAGTCTTCATAGGTAGCACACACATATTAGGGAGGGCCAGCTGACATGTGATATTTCCCTGCAGGGTCTACACCTTGCCATACATAGTGGGGCAGATTTATCTAAATTTGATGAAGAGTCTTGTGCTCCACCACAATTATCACCCGATATTGAATGATAAATCCGGGCTCATTCACACGGCCAGGTGCTCGCCCGAACCAGATCCCAGGCGAGCACAGGACCGGGGGTAGAGGCGGCAGGGGTGAGCGCCTCTAATCGGCCAAAGTGTAGAACAAGTCCTATACTTTACAGCGCGGCTGCCCGACTCACCGTGTGCTCACTGCACCGTGACCCGAAGCCATGTGAATGTACCCCAAGACTGTCTAGTATCACTTTACACTTCCTATTAGTTGTCTTAGTTTACGGCAGAGATTCACCATTTTCTTTTGTCTTTTTCTTATAAAACAAGAAGTTATTACACCCTCTCTATAGATAAAAGTGCTTTTCTGAAACACAAGCTAGCAGGTCTCTATGCATGGTGGAGAATAGCACAGTATGTCCTGATGAGCATACATTGATAGGAGAGTTGTGTATAGGCCGGGGGTCAGCATGGCTCCCATAGTCTCTCAGGAGTCCTGCTCCATATCATAGATCATCCCCAACTCCCCATGCACATGAATATAACAGGCAGGTCCTTTCATCCCATGTGCAGTAACTTGCATCATCCATTACATTGCACACATGAATGAGCGGCCGGGTATTATCACACTGTTTATTATTTCAGGGCAGATATTTTCATTAATACAAATCACAAAGTACAATTCCTAGAAAGAGGAAAGAAGTGACACAAAGTCTGTGAAAATATTTGGTTACCTTATGTGACACATCCTACAACATTAAAGGTAGCGTGGAAATACCTCGCTAAAAATACTCCATCCGTCTACTTTATTCACATTGTCTATGTCAGGAAGCGGCAGGGAAAACACCAGATGACCAGCGGGCAAGATCCTAATAAAGATAAAACTGCAGATTGATGTATTATTAGCAGTGTGATCGCAGGAGGCCCAGGAATACGATGGAGGAGATGACAATGTTTCTACAGAAATCCCTTCCTTATACGACTATAATAGTCTGTAGGACACTGGCAATATAGAGGGGCTGAAATGTCACATGCCCCAAGAATAGGGATTGTTCCAATATTACATGTTCTATCCAATGATTCTGAGCCGCAGGTCAATGTAAGGCAAGGGGCAGTGATGCAAACAAGTTATAAAGTATTGTTTATAAATAATAATAATTAATAATGGATTTCACAATGGATTTTAGGCTGGGTTTTTGTTGCAATGTGTGATGCAAGTACCTTGAGATTTGTGTCAGATCTGTCATATTTTAGGCCACTGCTGTCAGCCATTTGGGACCATTCCAATGTAAATGCAATTTAAGAATTAAAAAAAAAGAAACATTGTTCTTGTTTAAAGATTATCAGCCAGTCATGTCCCGGGTCAGAGTATTAGTATCGGGTTAGTGGAATCTCTCTGTAATAGTTACATTAGATGGTCTGTGTGGTGTGACCTCTAAGAAAACATTGTGTGACCTGAGCTCCTGTCGCTCCGTGACTGACGGCCATAATTTTTAAGCTGAGCCCTTACAGCCCCTGCAGGTGAAGAACAACTTGACCCCCGGAGGTTACACTTTACAGTGCGGCTGTCACATGAGACCTTATGTTGTGATGACCCTCTCTTTGCTGCAGACTAGTATGTGACATCTGTCATAGAGTAAGGGACCTCTCCTGGAGAGTGACCCAGCAGCTGCCCCTGCAGACAGGACGAGTACAGAAGCTGGCACTTTGCTGGCTGCAGCCTCTCAGGTTTACGTGTTTATTTATGGATCAGTTTTCACTTCCAGAGGGTGTGAACCGAGTCAAGATACACAACATCTCCTTCCAGAATAAGACGTATTTGTGTCTGTGATGAGAGAATACTAGAGATGACCACTGGGGAACAATATAGGAATGCACCACTAAGAGGCTCCGCATACAAGGTACATTTAATCCCCTAGTATCATGGGATAATCTCCATACTAATTGCTGTCTCACAGCCAAACCTCTGGTCACACTGGAAACAAACAAGGTGCAGAGAAAACAATCTGAATATTAGATGTCAATATGTGTGATTCCATAACATAATGTAGGGATTGGAGGTCATGGTACCCAGTGTTCAGGTTGTGTCAGGATTTCCTGTAAGTGTTATACTCTGTTATACTGTTACTGTAACTATACTGATATAATGTAGTTCTCCATCCTGTCTTGTGCAGCCAGTGATTGGAATCTAGCAGATGTTTTCGTTCTGTTCCTAAGCCTGGGGATATTAAATTCTAATTAAGAGAAATTAATTACCTCCAATTCCGCTTTTTCTTACCCATTACAGGTAGCAGATGTTACTCTTCTTTCGTGGCTTCTTAATAGGAAGCAGGGCTGTGAAGAGCCCCTGATATCTGTGCAGGTCTCCTGCTGGCCTGGGCACATGGCATAAATCTCACATGTGATTAGTTTTAAGAAGGTCTCTAATAAAATGAGACGGGCCGAGAAGGCGGCTAAGTATTTTCCTTAATTCTTTGCCAGGCATGCCAGTCCAAGAATAGAGCCCAGATGTCACTGGAGGGGAGGTGGGTATCCGCTATCAGCTTAAGATTGTTTGCATTTACTTAGTGTCAGTTCTAGGAGGGGAAGGAGCCCACACGTTTCAGATTAAATTTCAAGGAGATCTAAAACTGGGCATCTTACCGTCAAGGGCATGGACACTTCATAGGATGTTTTTAGTTTCCTGGTAAGAACTTGATTGAGGTTCCTGTGTATTATATAATTAAATGGAGTCCTGCTGCCAACAGGCCCAAATCACAGGGTTTAAGCACAGTGTGACTACTGTCCAAGAAAGATACAAGATACTCGTGTGCTGCTCCAGCTTACCCCGCCACGTTCCACAAGATGTGACATATCCGCTCAGTGATGATGATACTTGTAATGGGATCAAAGATTTAGTTATAACACACACAGACAAATCCATACAAATCTAATGAGGGCAGTAGTACTGCACCGGCTGCTTTCTGCATGTGTTATCACTAGCTATCACCATTGTTGGCAAAATATCATTACAGGATCTTGGCGTCCAACTATGAAGTGTCCTTGGCATTCCCATCTCCACTAAGTAGTGATCTAATTTGGGAAATGTCCAACTCCTTAATCACTTAAAGGAAACCTATCAGTACGGATCTACCTGTACAGTCCCTGTCAAATCCAAGCATATTGCAGAATAAGAGAAAACCCGTTCTTTATTTATGACAATTATTTGGCAGCTTGGAAAGGCTACTCTACACCCCAGTAGTCTTAGCCGATCCTGCACATGCAAGTCAAGAAAGGAACGAGGAGAGGACACGCTGGTAGGCAGGATCGGCTAATGCTACTGGGGGCGTAGAGAAGCCCTTGCACACCCCACTAGCCTCTGCTGATAATTAGCATAAATAAAGATATGTTTTGCTGTTATTCTGCAATATGCTTAGATTAGACAGCGATTATATAGGGGTGAGGCAGGTACAAGAAACCTACCATTGGATCTACCTTATTAGGTGGATCCCTGATGGTAGGATTACTTTAAGGGGCCAAATTTATTCAGACTTCTAAAATTTGCTCTCCCGTTAATCCTGTAAAGATCTATAGAGCACAGAGTGATTCATCAATGGTGGTAGTATTTACAGTTGCTCCCTGTATAAGAACAAAGCAGTGCCATAATTGTTAGTTTACCCATCCAAAATGCCTCAGTTAGTAAATGTGTTCCCAGTGAGAGCGTTCCAGACCATCTTCTTTCTTAGATCTGTGTTGTACCAGTACCATGGCATATAGCTGTATTGCTTTTTGTTCTTGGAGGTTACATCTCTCAGACCATATTTTGGGTTGGTCTCCAAACCTGACCTGATGGTTGGCTTTTAGTTTTTGGTACATTTTGACTTTTTGTCTGATTGTTTCATACATAGTAAGGGGCCCCTGTTTTGCTATGCTATTCATGAGGCGTATCTCTGTCCATACAGTACCTGACTATGACGGTCACGCAGCTGAATGGGATAATCCTTTGATATTTGTAGAGATCTTTGAAAACTGTAAAACATCAACACATTAAGGTATGTTAGAAGTTTGCATGACATTCAATTATACAACAATTAACTGTAAGTGCGGTAATTGAAACTAGAAACTCCCTTTAAATTTCAGGCTCAGGGACAAGCAGAGAGCTGATAAGGAGGCAGCGGTGTGTAATACGCGTCGCTAATGTACAGCTTATAGGCTTATGTACAGCTCATGGCTTGGGGAAACCGAGATCTCTGTAGATTATCTGCTGTGGCTTCATCTGTCTAATGAGTATCATCTCTAGTCTGGGATTACTGGAGGCAGAATATATTCTTGTAATTATCACGACCAGCCTTACACTATTCTGCGCAGAGGTGTCATTATTAATCTATAAGCTTGTGACACTGCCACGACCAGATGCATGAGAGGGGCTATGGCATCTGATGGACACAAGCATCATCCAGGATGGACACTTTACATGGGGCCTTCATAGCGCTGTTGATGATCTGTGGGCGTCTTACCATCGGGGCCACCACCAATCAAGTTATCCCCCTATCCTTTGATAACATATTGTTGCGGGACAACCCCTTAAAGGACATCTACCATCTGATTTACTTGTTGGTTCTGTTTTCTAGCTACTAGAACCTATTTTTATTATATTCTGGAACGCTAGCATCCTTCCGAAAAAGATTTTATAAAATTCTGCAAATGAGCAAAAGGGACATCTCTTGGCTCCACCATCTAAGTATATATGCACACCCCCAGATCCCATTGATGATGTCACCCGGCTGTCTACAAGTCTTTTGCGTGTGTAATCATACTTTCCTTGTACTGCGGCACTGGTATCCAGTCAAGACTTTCAACCAGGTGGGGTCACCATTGGGACCTGGCTAAAATTCAGATAGTGGGGGCGTGCATATATTATCAGGTGGCGAAGCCTAGAGGCATGTGTCTCTGACTCCGAATTTAAGAAAAAAAAGTTCCAGCACCTAGAAAACAGAACCAACAGCAAATCTGTAGATGTCTTTTAAACACAGTTGTTGCAGAAAAACAGCACTCCAAAGATTACAAATTTTTAAAAAATTTTGTTTTAATCAATGCGAAGTTTAGGCCATTGTGGGCCTTTATCAAGCTAACAGTGATATTGGTAAACAGATATATACTGTTAGCTTGATAATGGCTCACAAAGGGCTGGAAAGTCGCACTGAATATGGATTTAAAACACAATTTTTTCCCTTTGGAATTTTGTGGATTGCTGTTTTTTCCTGGAGTATACATTGGATGGACGTCAACCTGTACGTGCACCCTATTGCTTTTCTATACTTGTGTCTTGTGCTGCTATTAACTTTTCTTATATATAAGCCAACACACATCTAGTACAGGGGATTCATGGGACAGATCCATGATGAATGTCCTACCTTGTTACATGTAAGGCCACAATGGGTCAGCACATGCAGATAAGCCCTATTTGTGTGACGGCTCACTCTCACCCTCTATATATAAACTGGATCAGAATCCAATCGCTGAAACCATCCCTGGTAGTATCAGCTCAGACAAGGTTTGTTCCTTTGTTCCCTGCTGATGATTTTGTACATTGATTCGAGTGGTAGGTTCCTGGAGTGGACTTTTCCCCCCACATAGACAGACAGTACTTGTGATTTCGATATCCGTGAATCTCCCTGACATGTCCCATGAAATGCTTTAACCATATCGGACAGACACCTACTCCTCTAAGAACGTGACTGAGCTATCCCAAATTGTTCTTTTAAGTGGTCACACCGTCTAAGAAAGTCAAGTTATATATAGCAATAAAACAAAAGTAAAATCATAATGCGCCGCCTTCAGCGTGCAGCAGCCATACATAGGGCAACAACTGGCTGCTCTTCACCCACACGTGGCTATAAAAGAGGCCCATCTGCCTCTGCGTAGGGCAAGGTGGTCTTCCTCTAGGTAGGTTCTTCTACCATGGACATATCAGATGAAGGTTAATTCACTCTTCACAAGTTTCCTAGAGGCCACATGTCTACGTGCTGATGACTGTACCATGGGCCTGTCATCAGATTCTTAGTATTATGCATTTTATTGAGCGGAACAGGGACGCCTCGGCCTGACAGATTTACTATAATGTGTGCAATAACACACATTGTAGCTGAAATCTTACTAATTAATAGTATAATAATTCTCCCCCGTCCTGCCTGGTCCCACAGTGCAAAGAGCAGGTATAAGAACAGGGGGATTGTATAAATTAAAAGGTGCTCTGAGGTGACCCCCCGGTGATGTTGCCAGAACGCCCCAGATTGATTAGCATAATTGTATACCTCTATATTGGTGCAATCCCTGCTTTATAGTTATAATAAAAGAAGTCCTGAGAAACAATGTTCCCTGGTAACTTCTTAGTAGAACACATGTAACACCAGTATGTAAAACTGATGGTAAATGTCCTTTAAGTAAATAATCACAGACTATGGGAACAATTTGTCATCAGGTAGTATTTCCCACTGACCTTTATACTGTGTTTTTTGCATTACAGAAAAATGTCTTCTTCCCTTCTCATCTCATCCCTCTTATTTTTTATTGAAGTGTAACCAAGGGCGACTCAGAAATGGCGTTTTTTGGGGAGGCCGCCCCCTTTCTGCGGAAATCTGAGAAAGAAAGATTATATGCTCAAAATAAGCCGTCACGTTTCAGCGTATAGCCTTAGTCATCTGAGATCATGACTAAGGCTATACGCCGAAACGCGTCGATCGCTAATATTACAATGTACCTGTATTTGTGATCGCTATGTCGGATTTTAACCAATAAAGAAAAGGATTTCTTCACCTAAATTTTGAGTGCCGGATCCTCTTTCCATTTGAAGTTGCTGTAGCAGCCTGTAGTAGCCTCAGGCTTTTCCTGTGCACCAGGTGAGGATAATCATCACCCTCTGTGAGCTGGATCAACCACGGATGTTAAAGTTTGAACTATTTAACATATTTGGTATATAAATATGTATATCTAGCATTTGCTATTGTGCATTATGAAGCAAACATACCTTGAGACTGCTGTAGCTACACTGATGCAGAAACATATCTTGTTTAATCCCTGTGCTGTAAGTTTTGCTGAAAAAACAATTATAAATTAATGATAATGAGGCTCTCTCACTCCTGTGGCTGCTCCGTGCTTTTCCTCTTACCCTAATTATGCACTGCTTCAGATAACACTGTATTCACTGTGTGGTCCCTGACAGGCAGAAGTGATCAATCGCTGCACCATCGATTTTTCGATGTATATGAGTCATCCAACTCAGGTTGACAAGTCTTGTCTGGACATTTCAGAAAGCTCCATCATTAATGTGTTTATGTACTGCAGCCAGCAGCACCCAGCTTTCCCAAGGTCCTGAATTTTACTATTGGTTAATCCCTGAACTGAGTGGTTTTGCTAAAAAAAAAACAAGATATGTTTCTGCATCAGTGTAGCTCTTGTTTTCTCAAGATATTTTTGGTTAACAATGCATGAAAACAAATGGTAGAGTTCATTTAAGTTAATCCAGGGCGAGAACTGCTCCCTTATTCTTAGGTTAAATTTCTTTTCCTAGAGCTTTATTTGTATTTTATTAGATTTCATTGCTCTGCTGTAGCACATTGCTGCCCTCTTACTCTGTAAGCATTCAGAGGCCAATGTATCCTGAATTATGCAGCAGCCAAATTTACTATAACCTGTACCAAATAAGTTGCACCAGGGATCCGATTATGAAGACTGGCGTGTTAATACATTGGTCCTACAATGTCTTTAGTCTGGACCAGAAGTCGTTTCTATAATGCTCACATTGAGTGCTTCATAGACTTGCGTAGAGACTGACCTGTGGTCCACACCTCGGATGATGTCAGTAGTCAGCAGACGAGTCAGGTTGGGGAACAGAGGCTGATGAATAAGGAGTAAAGCGCTTAGAAAAAGAAACACCAAATGTTATTCTTGGAGTTTATATAACACGTGATGACATATTATGTGCTTTTTCTTAGCCTGGATGATTTGATCCTCCAATGTTCCCTAACCCTCTGCTGGAAGCCTTTGGTAACGCCAAAATAGTGAGAAATGACAACTCCTCGCATTTTGTAAGTAGCCAAGACATTTCAGAACACCAATGTAATATATAAGCAATCTTACCATGTTTCTTTATATGCACAATCATCAGGATAAATTCATCAGAATCCACTTAGGGACCACAGGAAAACTGTCTTCCGCTGACATTGAGACCTGTAAGTTGTAGATGAAACATTTATGTCAGTTATTTGCTTATTATCGTTCCATCTACAGACCTGCTGGAAACGTTCAGAGTAACTTTCCAGCTTTCAGCTGAGAGAAGCTACCACATCTTCTACCAGATCATGACCAACAAGAAGCCAGAGGTTTGAAAAAGCCAAAAAAAGTAGTGGAACAGGAGAAGAGCGATCTGCAGCTGCCCTGGAAGCAGCTGAGGTATGGTGGCATCTCATCAGAAAGTTATCATATATGCTTGTATGCCTTTTTTCATTGTCCAGCTAGAGCTAAACCTTCTAAAACTTCTATATCCATAAGATGCAATGATGGCAGAGGAGCTGAAGAAGGAGCAGGACACCAGCGCCCATCTATAGAGAATAAGTGGCAAGAAACCATTCCAGAAACTGGAAGCAAGGGTGAGTCATTTTTCTAGATTTGTTCATTTGGAGCAAACAGTTAAAGCCCTAAAAGCAGAGCCCACAAGAAACTGGTGCTTATGTGTTTTGTTAATTTCACCACGTTTGATATTTATCTTCCAGCACCTCAGTGATATGGGATACTGACACTAGGATACTATTTGTTATGCAGAAAACAAGCCTCATACAGCTCTGTACACAGAAGAATAAAATTATTGTTTTTAAGGAAGGGAGCAAAGAATGGACACACAAAAAGGGCATCAGCAGGAAGGGGGTAATACAGTAGTTATACCTATACAGCAGGGACTATGGGCCAATCAGAAGTTATACTGGCTAGATTATGTCACAATGTGCAGATGAACAATGGCTCTTGTTTAGTTACATGATCATTTTTTGTCTCTAGGTTCGTGAGCTAGAAAATGAGCTTCATGCTGACCAGAAACGTTCAACTGAGTCCATCAAAGACATTTGCAAATATGAGAGGCGTCTAAAGGAGCTCACCTACCAGGTACACGAAGCTCTGAGGAGCAACAAGTGATTACAAGATCTCTTATAGTAAAATGACACTAATTCTTTCCACAGAGTGAGGAGGACAGGGAAACTGTCTTGAGACTTCAGGATCTGGTAGACAAGCTACAGCTGAAGGTCAAGGCTTACAAGAGGCAGGCTGAGGAATCTGTAAGTTGAACAGATGAAGGGTATTATTTGTTCATAGTCTACATTCCTCTGTATATATCCTGTGACACACATCACACATGTCGTCTTAAAGTTTTCCATAGTTTTAATGAGCCAAGGATCTTAATTTAGTGTAACCTTCTTAGAAGGAATACAGTAACGCCACACATTAACAAGTAGATTATAGCAGCCTACAGACTTGACATTCATTTTGCAGGTGTGACGCCGAATCGTGGTCATGAAATACAGAGTGGTATGCATGTCCCCTAGCACCTGTACATGATGATCCATGTTTGGTCTGACTAGTGATCTGTATGTCCTTATCATGAGAATCTGTGCCTTGATACCTGTATGATCAGAGCTTTGTCATGATTTATTCCAAGAGAATTACTAAAATATATCGGTTATGGACTATGAATTATTTTCTGTTGCTTTAAAGGAGGAGCAGGCCAATGCCCATCTGTCCCGATTCAGAAAGGTACAGCAAGAGTTGTAGGAAACCGAGGAGAGAGCAGACATTGCCGAGTCTCGAGTGAATAAAGAGTAAAGAGCCGTGATATTAGTGGAAAGGTACAGACAATTTTAATTATATTTATGCGACTAGTTTAATTATATTGTTCCAATTCTAGACAGATACTAACTCCTCTGTTACTTCTACAGAAGGGAGAAAGCGACTGATCTCACCTCAAACCTCAGGAGGAAGGCGGCAGAATGCAGTTTTCTTCCTGGCGACTTGTCACTTTAGTGTCTTGTCTATTACATAGAACATCCTGTATAAATAAATGCAGTCAGTAAAGCCGGGTCTGTAGTTCATTACATTACCCATCGTCCACACTTGTGCGATAGATAAGCTTCAGGTTGTGATCTGCTGAATTGGAACTGAAAGAAAGAGGAGGAGAGAAGAAATTACCAAATGTGTAATACTAATAAATTCCACGAGTTGTCTTATTATGATAATCCTCATCTATATACATATATGAAGAACATCTTCTTTCCCCCGTGAACCAAGACAAAAAACTGCTTTGTACCGGCAGACTCAAGACGTACATCTGAGCAGTCACCATGTAGTGTTACATTAGCCCTGCAGGGGGAAACTGCTGCCTGTGTTTCCCCAGTAACATCATCTGTATAGTCCTATTCAGTACTCCCAGCTATTAATCACCCTGATATAATTATTAGGGCAGAAAACCGGCTATACATGAGAGGCCTTATGTAGATGAGAACATATAGAAAAGTAAATTACAGTATCATTCATAAGAGATCTCTATGTCTGAGATCTAGATCTTGTGAAACCATTTGTGCCCCCCCTCCTTCCTGCAAACACAAATGTCATTCCATAAAAGACTTCGCCCTTAACAACTTTCTATGTATAGAATTTCCTTACAGCAATGCTGGTCCACTTGCCACATTATGGGGGGCCTCAAATGTTGCTCCATATGCAGCAGAGAGCTATGGATCATGTCCATCATGTTCAATATACAACTTCTCTGAGAATCATTGTATGCTCCAAGGAAAGAGTTTACTGAGTATATTATAAATCTGTCACTTGTGTCCTGAGATTGTACTCCACCCTCTCAATGCAATTGATTTTTAACATGTTATACAACTCTAGCTAGACAGGGTAACCATGAAGCGAAAAGTGTAAATATCAAAAATTTTTAGTAGAAATAAGTTCAAAAAGTCAAACTCTCTGCTTTGCAACTTTTTAACGCCAAGAGCTTGGAGCTTCATATCATTCCCACCTTGTGCCTGAATGTCCATAGTTTGATCCTCTCAAATGGATTGTCACTGATAAATGTCCACAAAAGAGTGGATGTGATTAGAGGGGTAGTGGTCTGCTGGTGATCACCTGAGTGTGAGCCCACAGTGACAGCTCCTGCCCTTGGAATCCTATCCCCAGCATCTTGGAAAGAGTTGTTGGCCGATGATAATCTCTACGCAGACAGGTGCATGATCTGCCAAGGAGTATTTTACCATTACTGACAGGCACGGGGCCTTTACACTATCTGTCCAGCTATCTGACACTGAGGCGCTGACACCGGCTGTACACACACATGACATAGTGAAGTCTCAGGATCTCTTGTTGCACCAGCCAAAGAGCCATCCACAGCTGTCACCACAGATTAATAATGAATTTGTGCAGAGGGTAATCGTCTCACAGAAAATAGCTATTTATAAGCCTCCATTATAGCGGCTCAAGGCATGCACAATATTGTGAGAGGCAAGGTACTGCTCCGTTCACACCACAGCAAGCATGCTGCTCCCTCTACATCAGAGTCAGACTTTCAGGAAGCGTAACAAGACCTGGGATAAACTGAAAACCATTAAAGGGCCCCAAGCTTTTACCCCACTAAATTACTAGGGTGGGACATAGACATAAGTGGCAACTGAATTTTTATCTGTAGCTCACATTTACAACTATGTCTGTAACTACCTGTATCTCCAGTTCTGTAGCTCACAGAACAACAAGCCTGATGTGACCTGAAAGCATTTACACGTGCAGGGCACTAGCTACCAGTCCTATGCCTTTCTGCTGAAACGCATATGCGATCAGACTGAGCCCCTCCGGTCCTGTCTGGATGGAAATCCAGATGGAACGTGTGAATGAGTTATGTTAAGTTTCTTCCAAAAGGGAAAGACATTCAAGTGAAGACATTACTGTTTTGATGCCATTACATTGGGTCAGTACAATGTATGGAGCTGGTTTGGCTGTGGGTGATGACACACATGGGGGGACATTTACTATGGCGTTTCCGCCAGTTTTGTGGCGCTCTCACCACATGTTCTGCTCTCAGACCTATTTATTATCTGGCGGCGCCAGAAAAAATGACTTTTTCCGTCTGCTCCGACTGTTCTCCGAAAAGGGGCGTGGCTTTGGCGGAGTGGAAACTCAGACACAATTACTATGTGTCGCAGCCCTTTTTGGGCGCCGTAAACTGACGGAAAGTAGACCAAAAGAAAACTGGTCTAGCAGGGACTGTTGGACACATTTCTGGTGCTCGGGACAGATTTTGTCCCAGGGACAGAAAATAGTCTCGGCGCCAGAAATGTCTCTGCACAGCTCTACAATATTACATGTGTATCTTCTTACCGAGAGCAGGTCGGTAACAAAGCCAATGCAGACACCGACACTTTAAGTAAATGTCCCCCATGGTGTTTTTGGTCCGTTTTTCCCAATTATCTTAATAGATAAACAGGTTGTAAGCAGCCAAATGCATGGTAAACTGCCAAAAACGGACCAAAAACGCCATGTGTGGCATCACCCTCAGGTGATGGAAAAACTTTGTTACATGTTCCTTACTGAACGCAGATCTGAGATTTTCTATGGATTATAGCCGCTGCTTGCTACCATTATGGTTGCCTAATAATCACAAACCATCCCCTGCACAACACATTTTCACTAGAAATACATTCAGAAGGACCGTCCATGTGTAACCTTAGACTTTACGTTACAGATGCCTTACATTTTTATAGATAAAAAGGACAAAAGGAGAAGCAGAATGGGCAGAGTCCTAAATAAGCAGCTGAGAAGTTAATATAAAAACACAGCTGCTTCTCTGGAAGTGCTCAAAGGATCTCCCCAGCTTTACACTAATGTAATACTCTGTGATCACCCAAACTCCCAGCATCATAAGCACCTATGATGATAATGGATTGGGTAATAGGTCTACTGGATTTCACAATGTGCACAGGAGACAGGATTCTGTCAAGATCTAGTCCATTCTCTATGCCATGTCCTATATAGCAATGTATTCCCCCATATAAGCATTGGTTGTGTATACAGGCGGTCCCCTACTTAAGAACACTCGACTTACATACGACCCCTAGTTACAAACGGACCTCTGGATATTGGTAATTTATTGTCCTAGACTACAATAAACAGCTGTAACAGTTATATAAGGCGCCTGTAATGAAGCATTAGGGGGACATTAATCATAGTCTGTTAGACTGTTTTGAGCGTCTTTTAGCGCAAAAATCTGGCGCATCTCGTTAATTAGGCGCATTTACGCACCATTTTCTGGCGCACGGCAAAGTTCGGCACTTAGTGGTTTTGAGTCCCTGCGCCTTATCTGACATAGTGAGTGCGTCCTATACAGATGTTTGCACGGGATCTATCACAAAATTGTGCCTAAAAAGGCGCAAAATAGTCGCAGACAATGCACCTCCTCTGAGCAGGTGCACTTCCAAAAAACTTCCCTTTTCATTACTAAAAACATACATTTTAGGTTCCCAAATGAAGAATAACCTCTATGCAACATGGAAAATACTTCGGAGCAGTTTTAAAATGTAAAATTTCTCCAGTAACGACTTCATCATGTTCCATGGGATCATCTCTGTGAGTGATTATTGTCTTATTGTACAGATCTGAGAATATTATCAGTCTCCATTTACTGTAAATTATAATAAAAAAAGGAAAAGACTCATTTCAGCAAGAATTTTTTTTTTTTTTTTAAACCCTGTAACTTTTAGTCCCCGCATTTGCATCATAATTATAGTTTTTTTTTGTGCAGAGATGACGCCCTGAACGTTCTGTCACATTTTCTCAGTCTCCTTTCATTATTGCTCACAAATGAGATCTAACAATTGTGCCAAATTTGGCGCTAATTTAGGCGCAAATGAATGGGACATGAGACAAATCCAAAGTGCATTTACTAAGGCAGAACTAGATCCATCATAGATCAGGAGCCAAAAAGAAGAGCAAACCAGGCGCAAAAATAGGCGAACCTGAGACCCCCTATGATTAATGTCCCCCGATGTGTTTATCCTGATTCCTATGACAACCAAACATTTTTAAAATCCAATTGTCAAAAAAAAGTTCTGGCTGGGATTACAATGATAAAATATAAAGTTCCGACTTGCATACAAATTCAACTTAAGAACAAACCTACAGACCCTATCTTGTATGTAACTCTGGGACTGCCTGTATATGGCACCAGCCGGAGCTTGAACATAGAGGTCTTACAGATTTGAACTCAAAAACTTACAGAAAATTAATTCCATCTGCTTCTGCACTATGTGTCACACATAGGACTAGACCAGTCTTCTGCTGCACCAGATCTATCAGCGTGTCTGATGCTGGATGATAAATCTGGAGAAGTTTAAGGCGCGGTCACAGGTTGCCTTTCCATTGCGTTTTGAAATGCATTACTACAGCTGAGGAGCGGTGATTTGCCTAATTACATTATTCTTAACATTTGCATTTACAAAATAGTGTAAACACAATGTTAAAGTATATAATAACACTGTTAAAAAAAAAAAACGGGGGGGGGGGGGGGGGTGGTCTACATTACTGTTTCCAAATAACATTCACATTACACTGCAGATTTTCCAAAACTGTAAAGCAGTCTCTTCACAACACGTAACATGAATAATAATCGTGAGGAGTCGGTAATATCTGGCACCAGACATAAGCTTCAGTGATGCCAAACTAGGAAGAGATCACAGGAAATGAATAAACAAACAGCACAAAAAGAGAACACTTTACAACACATGGCCTTGGGAAGTTTCAAAACAGACCATAATGCCAATATAAGACATCCATCAACCTGATAAATCACATAAAACAACAGCAACACACATTGTATGATGACTGAAGAACTGGAATTTTCTGAAGATGACTATAGCAATATCACACTAGAAAGACTCAATCTGCGCAACCCAGTCCACAGCCAATGATTGATATCTACTATAATGGTACAGAAATAATACTCAGACTATTAAAGACGAGACATAATAGTCTAACAAGAGAGAGTCACATTATCTTTAATGAAGCTCCAAACAAGGTGTCCTGGTTTCACAATCCTCTGACAAGGTCGCCCCAAGCTATACAAGAGATGAAATCTCGCTGACACAACATATATTACTTATACATTTCTCTGATCATGGACTCACTCTAGTGCAGTGTTTGAGGACAGTGTAGTAGCTCCACATCTTGGTCCTCAGCAGTGCTATGTAAGGAAACTCACTGATAAAATAAGCCCTAGACGGGATAACATTGCACATGACGGGTATAGTTTTCATGTAAGATGGGGGCATTTATCATGTGTAGCGCTGCCTTTATCTCGTGATCGGTGTGGGGGACAGTACTCTAGAGACCCCCATAGTCAGCTATACCCCTGCTAACCCCAAGCATCACCTATACATCTGAATACCCTAATCCTCAGCTATATTTTGGCGACTATAGAAAATCAGTTTTTTGCCAACAATAAAACATTTTAGCACCAACATCACTAAACTGCAAAGTATCAGTGCGCTCCAATGTATATTAATGTGGAGGTAGAGAATATCTGTACAGTAGTATATATATAAGTGCACTGATCACTATACATTTATCTGTATACTGAGTATTGCAGGCTGTGGATACATTGTCAGCACTGACTCATCAGTACAACTCATGCTATAAGTGATGCAGATTTGAGGATTAAAAATTGATGGCAACTGAAATATGTGAATAAAATCTTCCTCGTGGGGATCAACGGGGTCATAGGCAACACACAGTTCATGTGACAAACAGAAAGATGTCACTAGCCTATATAGTGGTAGCAGCAATAAGTGGTGCATTGACGTCCCTTCACGCATCTGATCAGAGGGGTTCTGGATGTTAGACCCCACTGATTGGATATTGATCAGCTAATCCTCAATAAAGATTATCAATATTTAAATCCTGAATAACCAGTAAAGTTTTGCTGACCACAAAACACATTACACTACACGGTGATTAATTGGATTTTGTGATTTTTTTGTTTATTATCTATCTATCTATCTATCTTGCATCAGACGGAAAGATATAGGATAGGTAAATAGATATGAGCTAAATTTCTATCTATCTAGATAGATAATTTCTATAATAAACCTGTCGTTTTTTGATTAACTTAGCAAAAATGTTACAAGATAGATACGAGATAAAAAAGTATGAAATAAAAAAGTTTGAAATAACTATTGGAAAGATAGAAAGATAGAAATATATACTATAGAGGGATATATATGAGATAGAAAGATATAAGATAGCTTAAAGAGATAGATTTTAAATATGTATTTGATAGATGGAAAGATATGATATATAGATAATAGATATTAGATAGCTATTAGAGAAATATGTAAGATAGAGAGATAGATACGAGATAGAAATATCTAAGATAGCTAAAATAATAGATATGAGATAGATAGATAGATATGAGATAGATAGATATGAGATAGATAAATAGATATGAGATAGATAGATGGATAGATAGATAGATAGATAGATAGATATGAGATAGATAGATAGATAGATATGAGATAGGAGATAGATAGATAGATAGATAGATAGATAGATAGATAGATAGATAGATAGATA
>WNYA01004016.1:0-21153 GCA_019512145.1 Engystomops pustulosus | reverse complement strand
TTTTGACTGACTTGAAACCACATAGTTCCGACTCATTTCTGTACAGTTTGTGAATAGTCTTTATTTAAGGTCCTCTCTCTGTATCTATAGATCTGTGAATAGTGTTGTCCTGGGGTGTTATTTATAGTTGTCTAATAAAACTAATGAAAAAAAAAATTGTATATAAAAAAAAAATAAATAAATAATTCTGTTCTCCACATGACCTAAGTTTGGGTTAGGTACCTATAGAAATGTATGTCACAGATATAAATAAGCCCTCGGTATCAAGGAGTTTTTGTTCTTTTTTGTAGCTAGTTTTTCATGAAATGTTTTGATTAAAACAAAAGTTGTGTTTAAATGATATGTAACTGAATCTTCTATTGAATAACTTCCATGGTTGTGTGTTTTTCCTCATGACTAGCAGGGGTGGATTAAGACTACCATGGGCCCTGGGCTGTAGGAATATTATAGCCCCTACGAGTCTGGAATCACTTTCTATATATGGGACTAGAATCAGCTTCATGGGGAATGGAGGATGTTCCCTTCTACCTGCTTTGATTCTTTGGAGGACCTTCGAAGGTCCTGAAATGTCTCAAGTGTATCAGGATTACATGGGTGAAGTCCTTCTTAGTATAAAATTTTGTGTGTGGTTTGGGTGGCTATGGGTCCCCTGGAGGGCTTGGACCCAAACGAAGTACACTCACCGGCCACTTTACTAGGTACACCATGCTAGTAACAGGTTGGACCCCCTTTTCCCTTCAGAACTGCCTCAATTCTTCGTGGCATAGATACACTGTGCTGGAAGGCCCTCAGAGTGTTGGTCCTATGACATGATGGCATCACACACGTTGCCCGCAGATTTTCGGTGCACATCCATGATGCGAATCTCCCTTCCAACCACCATCCCAGAAGATGCTCTATTGGATTGAGATCTGGTGACTGTGGAGGCCATTTGTGTCCAGTGACCTCATGTTCATGTTCAAGAAACCGTCTGAGATGATTCAGCTTTATGACATGGCGCATTATCCTGCTGAAAGTACCATCATATGTTACACAGGGTAACATTGTGCTCATAAGGGATGGACATGGTCAGCAACAACTCAGGTAGGCTGTGGCGTTGCAACGATGCTCATTGGACCAGGCCCAAGAGTGCCAAGAAATTCCCCACACCATGACAAAACCACCACCATCAGCCTGACCCGATGAATACCAGTTCGTCCCTGCTTTCATGTTGTTGACGCCAATTCGACCCACCATCCGAATGTCGCAGCAGAAATCGAAGACTCATCAAACCAGGCCAACGTTTTTTCTTTCCAATCTTCTACTCCGTCCAATTTCGATGAGCTTGTGCAATTGTAGCCTCCCTGTTTCTTAGCTGAAAGGAGTGGCACCCGGTGTGGTCTTCTGCTGCTGTAGTCCCCCATCTGCCTCAAAGTTCGAACGTATCTGTGCCGTCATCAGATGCCTCTGTCCCTACCTTGGTTGTAACGGGTGGCGATTTGAGTCACTGTTGCCTTTCTCATCAGCTCGAGACCAGCTGCCCATTCTCCCTCTGACCTCTGGCATCACAAGTGCATTTCCGCACCACGAACTGCCGCTCACTGAGTTTTTTTCTTTTTTTCTGACCATTCCTCTCGTAAACCCTAGAGATGGTTTGTCGTGAAAATCCCAGTAGATCGCAGTTTTCTGAAATTCTCAACCAGCCCTTCTGGCACCAACAACCATGGCCAGACACTTCAACGGCCAAATCACCTTTCCGTTCCTTCCCCATACTGATGCCGTCGTTTGGAACTGCGGAGATTGTCTTGACCATGTTCTAACATGCCTATATGCACTGAAGTTTGCCGCATTATTGGCTGATAGGAATTAGTGTTAAGAGCGAGTTGACAGGTTTACCTCATAAAGTGGCCGGTGAGTGTATGTATAATCCCACCTTACTGATGACTACAATTGGAGGAGGAGGTTTCTCCCCGAGTGAATCTAAATCCAATCCACCGATCCAGGATCTATAAAACATCCCACCTACAATGCTACGCTATGCACAGACACTACATGACAATGTGGCTAGAGAAATTGTGTCCGAAACTCGCTTGTCCGTCATATTGGCTGCAGAAAATCCTTGTAATACAGTCCACATCTTTTCCCTGGACTATAACAGTCAATTATGGGAAATATGTTCAATCCCGACATGTTTGGTTATTCCTGGCATTGATCATGTTATATAGAATGTTCCCCTCCTACTGTTTAGGGGCGTTACCTTTTGCTACTTTGGGCCCTTTTGTTAAAATGACAGCATTGAAAGGAAATCTAACATCATGATAAACCAGGGACATTACTCATAGATCCAGGCACCGTGACTGTGGTAATCTTATATTTGTTATCCATGGCTTCCTTCTAAAATCGTCTTTTAAAATGGTCATGAGCCATGGCGTTACCAGAGCCCCTCCGTGCTGATATGTGTCATAATAACATATAAATGTGATCATTACCGTAATAACTTCCTGAGGTGCAGTGGGATTACATCAGAGGGAGGAAGTGCTTAGGAGCAGAGGGGGAGACAGTGTAACAGCTTGTGAATCTGCAACACTGAGGGGCTCTGGTAACTGCCCCAGTAGCCTTTCTGGATCTGAGTAATGTTGCTGGTTTATCATGATGGATTTTGACGGTAATTTCCTTTACATGGGCACACGTTTCCTGCCATCATCCTCTAGACGCTGAGCACTGCAAGGATTCTGCTCATAGTTATCATTTTCGTGATGCTGTCATTTAGAACGGGGGCCACAATTCCTGAATCTGGCGCCACCTGCACACTACACAGGCACTTAATGCAGTTTGCTGTATTTTTGATAAATGTTGGCCATTGAGTAGAGTATAAGCCTAGAGTAGGAAATGCAGCTGCTCTTCTTTAATGAAATTTCCAGCAGCCTCCCCTCACTAATAAAATGTCCACAGCAGAGCCCCCTCCCCAATTAAGCAATTGTCCCAGAGCAGTGCCCCATACAAAAACATAACAACTCTATACTTACCATTGGCTTCTTCTCCCCACATGCTCCATCTGCTTCACTCCTGTAGCAGCCTGTAAGGTGCAGCACAAACACACACACTATGGTGCCCCATACCACCACAATGTCTTCGTGTGTGCAAGTGGGCAGAGAAGAAGACAGAGTTGCGGGGGAGAATCCGATGCCAAGTATAGAGCAATATAGATTTGTTTTTAAATGTCAGTTCTTTGGCAGCAACCAACGGGGCATGGAGCAAAGATGCTGCCCCCACCCTCATTCACCAGGTGGCACCGCCTGAGGCAACTTTCTTGAGTCATGGGTGGTGCACCCAAGTAGAAGACTCTGCTCATTTTCATGACTTAGGGCAGTGATGGCAAACCTTTCAGACACCGTGTGCCCAAAGTACAACCAAAACCCGCATATTTTTCGCAAAGTGCCGATGCGACAATTTAAACAGTACTTATTACAACCCCCTGCTCTGTCACAGGTTTTTAAAATTGTGTATGGCACCTGATGACACCAATACAGTAGAAGGAAGGAGAAGAAGTTTGGATTAATCATTGATCTTCCTTCTCGGGGTCCGGGACTGCAGAGGCTTTATCCTGTCTGACGAACATGCCCTGGGGTGATGCACAGGTGCCCAATGAATGATGGCTTCCGATTGCCCCCTCTGGCACCCGTGCCATAGGTTCGCCACCACTGACTTAGGGGAACTTTTATTTTATAGGTAAATTATAGGGAATTCTAGAAAAGACATTTCATATCCTACCTAGTAGTTTAAAGGGGTAAAATCTGATGATAGGTTCCCTATAAGGATAGTATAGTATCATAGTATATAAGGCTGGAAAAAGACGCAAGTCCATCAAGCCGCCAACCTTAGATTAAATAATGTTTTATCCCCAAACCGCGTGATATTTTTGCTCTCCAGAGGCATCCAGGCCTCCTCTTGAACCTTACATAGAGTCCGCCAGAACAACATCCTGGCGGCAGAGATTCCTATCTCACTGCTCGTACAGTAAAGAACCTTTGTCTATGTTGATGGTAAAATCGCCTCTCCTCTAGCCGTAGAGGATGCCCCCTTGTCCTGGTCACAGGCCGAGGTATAAAAAGATCTTTGGAGAGATCCTTGTACTGTCCGTTCAGGTGTTTGTACATTGTAATGAGGTCTCCCCTCAGGCGTCTTTTTTCTAAACTGAATAATCCCAAATTTTGTAATCTGTCAGTGTATTCTAGTCCCCCCATTCCCCTAATAATCCTGGTTGCTCTCCTCTGCACCCGTTCCAGCTCTACTATGTCCTTTTTATACACTGGTGCCCAAAACTGTACACAATATTCCATGTGTGGTCTGACCAGGGATTTGTATAAGGGCAGAACTATGTCTTTATCATGAGAATCTATTCCCCCAAGTCCTTTACAGCTCCAGTTTTACCAAGTAATTGACCGTTTAGAACATAATTATACTTTTTGTTTCCATGGCCCAAGTGCATAACTTTACATTTATCTACATTAAACCTCATCAACCATTTCTCTGCCCACTCCTCAAGCTTCCACAAATCCCTCTGTAATGCTAAACTATCGACCTCAGTATTTATTACTTTACACAGTTTAGCATCATCAATATTTAAAAAACGCACGGATGATTAGCTTGTCTCCATGAAGATGTGATCATATCTGGAGCCTGTGTGGTCACTGTACATAGCTGTATAGCTTATGGCAGGGAAAAGACGACGACCAATGTAGGTTTTCTCTAAAGGACTCTACTATACCTATAGCAGTGGTGGCGAACCTATGGCACGGGTGCCAGAGGTGGCACCCAGGCCTTCACCCCAGCACAGAATTTGCAAGACGTGACTCAAGGCTTCCTCCTGCGGTCCAAGACAGCCATGGACATGCTATGCTCAGTGTAACATCCTTGGCTGCCAGGAATACACAAGACGCGAGAAGGTGTGGACAGGGATAGATCATCGTTGGAGCTCCTGCTCTGGGTACCTTGATTCTTCCTCTTCAGGGGACTATAGGAAGCTATAATCCATATTTCTCCATCTTCCTTCTAGTGTATTGGTGTCCTCAAGAAGCCAATAGGGTTGAAACTTGAGATACAGCTACTTTGCAACATAAAATTAGGTTGTGGGGGGGGGGGGGCGTGGCCGGAAGCTGATGCGAGCAGTCGCATAATCCTAGTGTGCGGCGGCTCAGGAGCCAAATTAGCCAAAAATGAAGCGGGTCAGCCTTACCCAGACATGGGAAATCGTAAGGGGCCAGCAGTCAGACTCTCCAGGAGTCAGGAGAGACCACCGCAGCCGCAATCCGCGGCAGAATTCTTTAGAAAGCGGGGAGCTCAGGTCCCGGCCGAAAAATCCAAGATGGCGCCGGCACGGACGACACTGAGCAGGGAACACAGCTCCTCCCCCGCTCCCATGCCACAGCGCAGCCCGCGCTCATCACATGGAGGAGAGGTGGAGAGACACGCAGCGAGGGGGCAGCATCTGCGGCTGGAGGATGGCCCACAGACTGGAGACCAGCAGCACTCAGGACAGGTGGGACATAATAGTATGGGAGCTCAGGCAGACTCTCCCCACTCTGCTCCTTACCACCAACGGAGCTCCCCCACCCCCACCTTAACCCCTCCATCCCCAAGCAGACCGCTCCACATGGTGGAGAATGATACCCTGCTTACTGCTCCAGACCTGGGGCCTCAGGCTACCCAGCCTTCACTACCACCATCTCCTTACTCTCAACTCTCACCTAATCAACAAGTAGAGAGGAGCCTTCCTTTAAGAGAAATAACATATGCAGCAGCAGTGAAAGAAACATGCGTATCTTACCAAGGTAGTCTGGTGCAATCTCCACACCTTTCACAAGATATACAACAGGGTAGTGCTTTTACGGACTCACCTTCTGCCTCACCGCAATATAACTCTTCTGTTCCTTCACAACTCTCACCACTGATGCATGACCCTTTATGGATCTATATACAACAATTACCCACTAAACAAGATTTTAGGGAATTGATAAATGAAGTCAAAGACGCTTGTAGACAAGAAATAGCTGCGGTGCATAAAGATGTACAACAGGTGGCGCAAAGAGTTGACGTGCTAGAAGATGATCACAACGCGGCAAGATCAGTTGTGTCTACCCTGCAACAACAAGTGACGTCACAGGCTTCCACTATCAGAGACTTGAGACGCCATATTGAAGACTTGGATAATAGAGGACGTCGTCACAATATTAGGGTGCGTGGCATTCCAGAACAGCAAGGGGAAGAGGATGTTCAAGGCTATCTGCAACGCTTGTTTAACACGATCTTGGATAGGCCATTGGACACTCCGCTAAAGATGGATCGAGCTCATAGAGCACTTCGTCCTAAGACCTCTGGCCCTCCCAGAGACATCATATGTCATATCACTGACTTTGAAACTAAAGAAGAAATAATGAAAAGATCTCGCCTATTGAAAACAATCTCCTTCATGGGCTCCCGTCTCCAGCTCTTTCAAGATTTATCGTGGATTACACTCCAACAACGACGAGCCCTGAAACCACTTCTCGAGCTATTGCGAACCCAGGGCATACCATACCGATGGGGTTTCCCATTTAGCTTGACGGCAAAAAAAGATGGTTATTCAGCTTTACTGCGCTATCCAGAGGATTTATCTGCCTTCTGTGAAACATTCCAACTTTCTCCTCCAGAGCTGCCTGATTGGCCACCACAGCCGATGCCTACAGATCTCCCACCTACATGGCAGCCAGTTCGCCCATCGAAAAAGCGTCAGAGAGCCTCCGAACCCGACCGCAGATCTCCAAGGGGGCGATGAGTATTGATAGAGACTCTCTTCTTTGTCCATCTTCCAGCCCTTCTCTTACTTATCTCTTTCCCTCCCCTCTGCCCTTTTTTCTTTTTCTTTTTGTTTCTCTCTCTTCTTCTTCTCCTTTGCATTAACCTACACACATAGAAAATGTACTGTATGTTTAAGGTCCTTTATGACCCCTTAGATGTCTAAATCTTAAGATTCCGCTGACTATTTTACTGGGTACTGGCCCTCAATTGGAGGCTCTGAGAGCTGCCGCGGACTGGCTGCTAGAGTTTTCTCTCTTTAAGTGCCCATGGTTATCGGGTACACTTTTCTCCCCAAAGTTAATCTCCCTGAATATGTTCGCCCCTATGTAGAGGAGCGGTTACTCCAGATGGAATGGTGGAATGTTCATGGGAAGATTTACAGCGAGAACAGCTACAAGCTACCCTCGCGGTTTAACACTGTTTTTTTTACTGTTCTTTTGATTATCTGTTTAGTAGTGGTTATTTTGTTTACCCATGGGTCTCTCTTTAGAATGTTTACCATTTACTTCCAACACAAGACGGAAAGATTACACGGCCGGGTTAGTCCGGGAGCCCATAAGGCCGACTCTCCGTCAGTTTTGCAATTTTCCCATATAGCTAAATGGTTGATTCATTTAGATTATGGTTAAGTTATTCACTTTAAACACAAAAGGACTTAACTCAGATATTAAAAGGAGGCTGGTTCTAAAAGAGCTACGCCATGCTAAAGCGGATATAGTATTTCTTCAGGAAACACATTTCACAGCTTCAGGATCTTTCCGCTTTGCTAAGCACTGGTATCCGACAGCATACACGGCACATGCCCCCACTAAAAAAGCAGGAGTAGCTATCCTAATATCACGACACTGTCCATTAAACAATGGCTTTCTGAGGCATCCATGGAAATCGTTGATATAAAGACAACGCCAATGTGAATGAGCCCTAAACTCCTTTAATAATAATAATTCCTTTATTTATATAGCGCTCACTGGTTCCTCTAGGAAGCTAAACGAACTACAGTCAAGTGTGATGCTATTTTTGGTAAAAGGCAGCCATGTTTTTTAGCTGACAGTCTTTTAAATCTTAGTTTTTAGCAATGATGGATGACAACTTCTAATACTACATTACTTGTAAAACCTGTACACTATTGGTTGTCAGCCTCAACTTTCTTACTATATTGAATGAGCCTTCACGACGCCTGACTTGTCTCTACACCGTGGAGTCATATGTTGTGGCAGAGAGTGACGACCATCTGGCTGTAGATTTCTTTCTCCTGATTACAATACTGGACGGAGACGACATATATCATCCCATAATGAACTTGGTTGACCAAATAATTGTCTGATCAGGTGAATATCCGGTGTCGATGGTTTCCTATAACATTAATCTGCTAATCTGACACCATTTCTGACATTCACCCTGCAATCTACAGATGAGTGATGGAGCGAGGCTTGTAAATGACACTTTACGGCACAGCAGCCTCAGCTTCTGAAGTCACTTTGCTGTGTAAGAGGTTATAGATTTTATTTTACACACACACTCTATTTGCAGCACATTGATTTCCATTTCCAGTCTATCCTTTCGGCTCTCTGCATTTGGCACCGTTTCTATCATTGGGTCTGAATACCCATTGCTCACCCCTCCTGATGTATCTGCATTATGAAATATTTCACCTAATGTAATAATTCAGGATCATCTTTTCTCACGTCTATGTGTTCCTTGTAGACATTTATATACAATTGGATGTTACCATTCTACTTGTCAGAATACATCTCAGTATAGAAAGTATGGATCGCATGACTATACCCCCCCGTCTTCCTTCCCAAGAGGTAAAAGCTTTGGCTTTAGGACTTCGTAGATTGATCCGCAAACACTCCCTTTTTGATCTGTGGCGGGTTAACAATCCAACAGCTAGGGAATATACGTTTTTTTCTCCTCCGCATAGAACCCATACTAGGATTGACTATTTCTTTGGGAACTACCCAGCCTTACGGAGCTTGACTGAGGCAGGGGGTAAGGCCCCTGGGCCAGATGGCTTTACCTATCTCTACTATAAAACATTTCTCCCTCTCCTGCTTCCCCATATGGTTACCCTATATAACAAATTTCTCCAAGGCGAACCCATCCCTCAAACAATGCTCGCCTCATATATCACGGTGATCCCTAAATCGGGTAAGGATCCATCTGAATGCCCGAGCTATAGACCCATTAGTCTGCTAAATGCCGATCTTAAAATTTTCACTAAACTATTAGCTAATAGACTGAGCGAGTGGCTCCCACAATTAATACACAAGGATCAGGTGGGGTTTGTTAGGTTTAGGCAAGCAGGAGACAATACCCGACGTACAATAGACCTGATAGACTTTGTGCAGAAAACCAAATCGGAAGCTTTGGTGCAGAGTTTAGATGCCGAAAAGGCTTTTGATCGACTAAACTGGCACTTCATGTTCAAAACCCTCGTCCGTTTTGGGATAAGAGGACCATTCCTGGCAGCCTTGAGGGGTCTATACTCAGTACCTACAGCGCAAATCCGACTTCCCCATGCCCATTCCCCTCCCCTGTCTATTAAAAATGGGACACGACAAGGGTGCCCTTTGTCCCCTTTACTTTATATATTAAGTATAGAACCATTAGCAGCGTACATCCGTAACAACCCAGATATCAAAGGACTTACAGTCAGAGATAAACAGTTTAAAATTGCTTTATTTGCAGATGATGTGTTACTCACTCTCGCGGATCCAATTATTTCCTTACCTAACCTTCTTACGGTAATTGCAGCTTATAGTGAAGTCTCTGGATATAAATTAAACCACACTAAATCAGAGGCCTTACCCTTGAATTTGCCCCCACGCCTGATAGCAACCCTTCAAAGTAAGTTTAAATATACGTGGTGCTCAGCCTCTCTTAAATACTTGGGTATAAGACTCACCCCCGCTAACTCTACCCTCTACAAGGAAAATTATCCTTCTTAAAAGGCTTTTGATCGACTAAACTGGCACTTCATGTTCAAAACCCTCGTCCGTTTTGGGATAAGAGGACCATTCCTGGCAGCCTTGAGGGGTCTATACTCAGTACCTACAGCGCAAATCCGACTTCCCCATGCCCATTCCCCTCCCCTGTCTATTAAAAATGGGACACGACAAGGGTGCCCTTTGTCCCCTTTACTTTATATATTAAGTATAGAACCATTAGCAGCGTACATCCGTAACAACCCAGATATCAAAGGACTTACAGTCAGAGATAAACAGTTTAAAATTGCTTTATTTGCGGATGATGTGTTACTCACTCTCGCGGATCCAATTATTTCCTTACCTAACCTTCTTACGGTAATTGCAGCTTATAGTGAAGTCTCTGGATATAAATTAAACCACACTAAATCAGAGGCCTTACCCTTGAATTTGCCCCCTCGCCTGATAGCAACCCTTCAAAGTAAGTTTAAATATACGTGGTGCTCAGCCTCTCTTAAATACTTGGGTATAAGACTCACCCCCGCTAACTCTACCCTCTACAAGGAAAATTATCCTTCTTTGATTCAAGACGTAAGGAAACAAATCCAAAGCTGGCGCCCCCTGTATCTGTCGTTGCTCGGTAAGATTGCGACTATAAAAATGTCGATCCTCCCCCGATTTCTCTACTTATTCGAAACTCTGCCAGTGAGAGTCCCAATAATGACCCTGCGTAAGATCCAAACCCTTTTTTTAGATTTTATTTGGAATTCTAAGAGGCACAGAATCCCAAAAACGGTCCTGATTGCGCCAAAGGAATATGGAGGTTTAGGCCTCCCTGACATAACCTTATATTACTATGTGACTCATTTGCGACATATAGCGTCCTGGACATCCCTGTCGGCCTTTAATAGGTGGACAGAGATAGAGAAATTGTGGCTGGCACCGATTCATCCTGGTTCCCTAATTTGGGGTCCGCCGGTCGAACTCGCCACGGCGTCACTCTTAGCCCCAATGGCATTTACACGAGACATATGGCGCAGATGTCGTATACGTTTTACCCTGGCGATACATAAATCCCCACTCACTCCCTTCCTATACACACCACATATACCGCAAAGTCTTCGGTCAGATTTTGTAGAATTTTGGAAACCGATGCACATCTTCCAACTTAAAGACCTTTCACACCCTTCAACCAAGCACCTACTCACCGTCACTGACCTTTGCACAGCGGCTGAGCAATTTATGCAGGTAGCTAATACTTATCCCCAGATTTACCAATTTGGTGTATCTACACTGGGTTCCGTTACAATCCCATCACTTACGGACTTTGAAAGAATTAGCCTTCGTAGCTCTTCCTCCAAAGGATTGATTTCAGACATATATTCCTTGCTCATAAAGCAGACATACCCGACGCCAATTAGACATGCCTACATGACAAGGTGGGAAACATGGCTGGGGAACACACTACCGGAGAAAATCTGGAGGGTGGTTTGGGATAACGCCCCCAAGGGTTCCCTGTCAGCCTTATATAAAGAAAACCAATATAAGATCCTTATGCAGTGGTACCATACCCCATCATTACTTAATAAACTTAACCCAACTATTACTTATTCGAAACTCTGCCAGTGAGAGTCCCAATAATGACCCTGCGTAAGATCCAAACCCTTTTTTTAGATTTTATTTGGAATTCTAAGAGGCACAGAATCCCAAAAACGGTCCTGATTGCGCCAAAGGAATATGGAGGTTTAGGCCTCCCTGACATAACCTTATATTACTACGCGACTCATTTGCGACATATAGCGTCCTGGACATCCCTGTCGGCCTTTAATAGGTGGACAGAGATAGAGAAATTGTGGCTGGCACCGATTCATCCTGGTTCCCTAATTTGGGGTCCGCCGGTCGAACTCGCCACGGCGTCACTCTTAGCCCCAATGGCATTTACACGAGACATATGGCGCAGATGTCGTATACGTTTTACCCTGGCGACACATAAATCCCCACTCACTCCCTTCCTATACACACCACATATACCGCAAAGTCTTCAGTCAGATTTTGTAGAATTTTGGAAACCGATGCACATCTTCCAACTTAAAGACCTTTCACACCCTTCAACCAAGCACCTACTCACCGTCACTGACCTTTGCACAGCGGCTGAGCAATTCATGCAGGTAGCTAATACTTATCCCCAGATTTACCAATTTGGTGTATCTACACTGGGTTCCGTTACAATCCCATCACTTACGGACTTTGAAAGAATTAGCCTTCGTAGTTCTTCCTCCAAAGGATTGATTTCAGACATATATTCCTTGCTCATTCCTTTCAGTCAGTTCAGACGTATTAGAAAGAACTGCTCAGAAACAGATTCCTTTAGAAAACAAAGCAGGACCCTCACCAATAGGTTCCTTGACAAGGGTTTTCCTAAAGGAATCGTCACAGCCGCCTCCTCAAGAGCTGAAAAACTCTCTCAGAATGAATGTCTGATCCCCCATGAAAAAACCCTCCCGGATCCTGATCAAAAGAGAGGTATGATGAATTTTATTACTACCTATAACGACAACCACCCACGTTTACGAAGAATCCTTGAAAAATACTGGCCAATCCTTTTAGATGACCCATATCTAAAACCAAAACTTTCGAAAAAGCCTAATATCACGTACAGGCGATCCCAAACTTTAAAAAATCTGCTAGCACCAAGCAAACTTCGTATTTTAAAGAACACGACCCAGGCGAGCAATTTTATCCCCAAAACCATCGGCAGTTACAGATGTGGGCAACCCACCTGCAAATGTTGTCTGAACATTCGTCATAGAACTAAGCAGTTTATGAGTAACACAACCAAGGAACCGTTCGAGATTAAATCCTTCATAAACTGTACATCTTCGTATGTAATCTATCTATTGGAATGCCCTTGTGGGCTACAATATATAGGCCGTACCATTCAACAGTTAAATACCAGGATAAATAAACACCGTAGTAATGTCACTAACGGTTTCATGAAACACAGTGTGTCCAGACATGGCCACATCTACCACCAAAATGAATTCTCCGGATTCACCATCACTCCTATAGAACAAATCCCAGCGGGCAATGGTAGATATACCAAACTCTGCCAAAGGGAAATGTACTGGATATACAGAATGAACTGTCTGGTCCCCAACGGCTTAAATGAAGCTCTAGAAAATAACTTCTAAACCTTTTTCCCCCCCCCCCGAAAGATCTCCAGATAATAATAATTATTTTGTTCACTTTTAACCCCTCCCCCTCCAAAATATCTCCAGTTAACAATGATTTGCAATTAATCATTGCCCTTCACAGATATATATATATTTTTTTATTTATTTATTTATTTTAAGAAAACTTTTTCTATTAACATCACTTATACAGCATATATCCTTCAATATCTCGCTTGAATTCTGAATAATATCCCACCGGTCACCGTGACAATACTTACCTAGTAAGACGATCCATTCTGGACCATGCCAAAATGCAGACACTGACAATCCACTATGAACCATGTTAAAACACAGACATCGTCTATCCACACGTTAAACCTCCCGTTAGTGCGCAAGCGCACATAACACTGCCTCCGACTTACTGCTTACACGCACCCCCCGTCCCCTTTCTGTCGCTCCCGTCGGAACTGACATCTTTTTGGATACAAGTATATCATTGCGCATGCGCCAGTTTCAATTTCAGGCGCGAGCCGCTCCCCATCACACATCGATAAATTCAGACGCCGGCTCACACACCTAATGCCTCCGGAAGTCTTGCATTACCAGTGGCACCCGGTAAGAACCATCTCTTTGGGACACATCTCAGCATGACCCTTGCAAATAAGTGTTGAATTATCTATGTTAATTATCTATGTCAATTTGTATATACTTTTTAGAAAAATGTTTTTGTTTGTTTTTATTTTTTCCTATATTTATTTACATATTTGCTTATATTATTTTTGACCAAGTAGTTGATGAAATACCAATGACCTACTTTCATTCAACTATGTGATACCTCACCACATGTATTGCTTGTCAATGTATTGTTTTTTGTATGCTTACATTCTATCAATTTTTAATCAATTATATATTTTTAATCCATTGATCTTTACACACATTCATGTAATCGATTTACTAATTTATTAATTAATTTATTAATTTATTAACCAATTCAACAATTTATTATCATATGTACCTTCTAGATACATCTTCTCTGTCAAACATCTAGAAAAGATATTTTTAATATTACCTAATCTCTTACAAATTACCTTTTCCTATCCATCATCTTGAACTATACTTTATTAACTATTTTCACCGAACTTAGTCTTTTCCACTTGATAAAGGGGTCCTTGCGCCCCGAAACGCGTTGTGACTGTAAGACCATAACAATAAAAAAACTTTTACCAATATCACAGAGTGCGCTATTCGATTTGACCACCCTCTTCAAATATTGCTCATAAAGCAGACATACCCGACGCCAATTAGACATGCCTACATGACAAGGTGGGAAACATGGCTGGGGAACACACTACCGGAGAAAATCTGGAGGGTGGTTTGGGATAACGCCCCCAAGGGTTCCCTGTCAGCCTTATATAAAGAAAACCAATATAAGATCCTTATGCAGTGGTACCATACCCCATCATTACTTAATAAACTTAACCCAACTATCCCAGATATATGTTGGAGGTGTGGGGACAATGGAGCCTCAATGTTTCATATCTTCTGGGATTGCCGAGTCATTCAGCCTTTTTGGGATGAAGTACATGCCACGTTGCAGAGGGTTTTGGAGATGGATTTAGAGAAAGATCCAGTGTCGCTCCTCTTGGGAGTCCCACCGCTTGGGTTGGGGAAATCCCCGTCTAGATTGTTCCTCCACATATTAAGTGCAGCAAAGACTTTAATTTCATTGTTCTGGAGAAGATCAGCCCCGCCCTCGCTTTTAGACCTATATTCCCGTATAAAACAGATGCGGTCATTGGAATATACCACAGCCTCCTTACATGAGAAAGTTGATCAATTTAGCAAGGTATGGTCCCTTTGGGACGCTATAGGAGACAGTCTCCCTTAATACTGTAAAACTAACCTCTTCTTATTCTCGATTTAAGAGACCCATGGGTATTTTTTATGTTTGTGGGGACAATGGAGCCTCAATGTTTCATATCTTCTGGGATTGTCGAGTCATTCAGCCTTTTTGGGATGAAGTACATGCCACGCTGCAGAGGGTTTTGGAGATGGATTTAGAGAAAGATCCAGTGTCGCTCCTCTTGGGAGTCCCACCGCATGGGTTGGGGAAATCCCCGTCTAGATTGTTCCTCCACATATTAAGTGCAGCAAAGACTTTAATTTCATTGTTCTGGAGAAGATCAGCCCCGCCCTCACTTTTAGACCTATATTCCCGTATAAAACAGATGCGGTCATTGGAATATACCACAGCCTCCTTGCATGAGAAAGTTGATCAATTTAGCAAGGTATGGTCCCTTTGGGACGCTATAGGAGACAGTCTCCCTTAATACTGTAAAACTAACCTCTTCTTATTCTCGATTTAAGAGACCCATGGGTATTTTTTATGTTTTATGTATTTTTACTTATAGTTATTGTTTAACACAGCTTCACTGTTTCTTCATGATTGTATACCAAGGAACCAGCAGCGGAGTCACATTCTGACAGCAAGTAAAGACCGAAATCCTGCTTAAGTATTTTTGTCACTGTCTGATTGTTATCATGGTCCTGCGTGACCTAATGAGAGTTACATGACGAATGTGCTTCTAATGTCTAGCATCAATGCTAATATATGTATATCTATGGCTGTGAACGTTGAAAAATTTTAATAAAAATTGTAAGTTGGGAAAAAAAAAATGTATAACTTTTTTATTTTTCTGTTTACAGAGCTGTATAAAGGCTTTTTTTTCGCATTAACATTTGTACTTTACTATTCCATGTAGTTTAGTGGGAAGCTGGAAAAAAAAAATTCCAAAATGCTTTGAATTTCATGGACCTCGTTTTTGTGGCTTTTGCTGTGTGCTACAAATGACATCTTCCCTTAATTATTTGGGTTGTTATGGTCTAGGGGATAAAAAATTTATATAGGGTTTATTATTTTTTTTTAGAGATTTTTAAAAATGTGTCTTGAAAACATCTTTGTTTCAACGTATGGAATTATATACTTAAAGGAAATCTACCACCACGGATCTACCACTCTCCTCTCCTGAGTGCCCTACAGGACCTGTGGTGATGTCAGAATCATGTGACTGATCACATGCTTCTTACATCACCACATACTGCTGAGAATAGGGACATGCTGCGCTGGGACTGGGTAAGAAGAAGGGAGGAAGAGGGTTCTGTATGAGCAGAGTATTCCTTATATGTGTATAGCAGAGCTGTGTGTGTCTTCATGTGTAGAATAGTTCCCAGAGTGTTCCTTATACGTGTATAGCTATTCTGTGTATGTAACTGTATGGATGTAGTAGAGCTGTGTGTGTAAATGTATGGATGTAGCAGAGCTATGTGTGTAAATGTTTAGATGATACTGAGCTGTGTGCCTAAATGTATGGATGAAGCAGAGCTGTGTGCCTAAATGTATGGATGAAGCAGAGTTGTGTGTGCTGTGCTTTAGTGCGACCAACAGGGATATTTTAATTGCTGTAAAATATATTTTACAGCTTTAGCCTAAATCTGGGGTGCGTCCTATAGTAAGAAGTGTCTTATAGTGTGAAAAATACAGTACCTGAAAATCTGGGACCCTTGGAAATGCCCAAAAATTAACTCAGCCCATAAAAAACCCTAGTTACAGCTGCATTGCAAATATGCCTTTCTGCTTTCTCTAAGCATTTGCAGTACAATATAATTGTGTGTTATAACTTACCTTGCACCCTTACAGAATCATCTGTTTAGTCCCAGGGGTTGGGCTTTGGTTTGTATGATGATAGGGATTTTTATGCAGGGCCCCAACAGCCCTCTTGACTTTTGTAAGGCGAGTCCTAATTAACCCTTTCATGGTTGTCCTGGTACCAGGAACTTGAACATAAAACCAAGACACGTCAGTCTGTTAGTGTATGTAAAGATCTTCTCCTCGGTTTAATCTCTCAAATGCATAATATCACAGACTGAAGAGTCATCAAAGAGGCGTGAATAGTATACTGCAAAGCTATTGGTCATCAGCACATTCTGGGAAAAAATTAATTAATTGTGCTCAGTTCTCAGGGACCTTGTACACAGATATTGTTTATATTATCAAAAGCTACAAAAAGTACGGAGAATGACTCCAGAAGATAAACAATGCTAGAGAACAAGATAAGAAGGAGAACAATTATGTATAACGAGTGTCAAGGAGAAATCCTTACAGGCAGACTTCAAATAAAAAAAAGAACTGAAGTTTGAATTATGAATTTAACTGGACAGGGGTCAGCGAACATGTCTGCTGTATCTAAGATGGCGGACAGCAGTCAAGATGGCGTCCGAAACCAGTGCAATCTCCTTAACAATGCATTGAAAAAAACAACACAAGACTTATCTGTGCTTTGGACTGCTCAGCTCTTGGCCCAAACCTTTGTGCTCCTGTACAGCTTCTCCCTCTCCCGCTGATGTAGAGATGGAAATTCGTAGAGTGGAATTAATTTCAAATCCGAAGTTTATGGTGATTTGTGGGAACTAATTTTTTTTTCCCCTTCATTACCAAAATGGACATGAGCACAACGTGTTACAGGGGGCAGAGAACTATGGGAAGAAGAAAGGAACACCCTCAATGACATGTGCAGTCCATTTGCAATCCCGTCATTTCACACTGCATGTGCTGTCTGTAGCGTCCAGCTGCTAGTACTCAGTAGATGATGGAATGATTTTTGCTCCAAGGTGTCCGTTTTGGGGGATCTGTATACCCCAAATTTCAATTATTTTTTGTTGCTAAAGTTAATATCAAGAAATCCGGGTCAAATCAACATAGTTGATTAACCACTATATCAGACAGAGGTGGCAGGTGGAGCAGGCACAGGTCGCAGCACAGTAAGGGGGTGTCGCAGCAGGGGTGACTGAGGCCAGAACTGCCAGTGTCATCTAGCGGCAGTGTGTTGATGAGCAACCCAATGGTTCTCGATTGGTTGACTAGGTCATCCACTTCCTCCCAAATGACATCTGACAACCCCAGCCAAGAGTCTGTGGGTTCGTCAGATACAACCCTTAGTTGGCATGGCTGCCCAGGAACAGGTCAGCGGCCCTCACCTGTCCTCAACCAGCCTCTGTCTTGTTCTTTTCCCTCAGCCAGAGATCTACTAGGTGGTCTTCGCTCAGCATTACTATACAGCAAGGATGAATCATATTATATAACATAAGTCAAATATACATAAGCTGTACAAAAGAGACAAGGCATATAATCATCAGTAGTAGGTGCATAATGATTGAGAGTACATCATTAGATGCAACATAACTTACATAGATAGGCTCATAGGGATGTTTCCGAGCAGGTTTTAACCAGAAGACTGACATCTAGTGAGCAAGATAAGGCACAGCAACAAATAATAACAAAAGTAAAAACATCAGAATTGCGTTATCCAATGCCACCAGAAATCTTGACTCCAGACACTATAGCGGAAAGAACTTACGGCCTATAGAACTCTACAGAGGGGGGTCTCCAGCTAGCTCGCTAGTTAGGCATCACTTGGTCAAACAAAACCATTGTCTGATCTGTATTCTGTCTGGTAAAACCCTAACAAAGCTATCAAATGTTTTAAAGAGTTGTTTCACTATCTCTTTGAATATATGCCTCCACCAAGCCATGTTTTCCTAGTAGTCCTCGGAGAGCAGGCAAGGCCCCGTTGTGACAAGATTCATTCCCACAGCAAAATTCAGAGAAGTTAAAAGTGAAGCGCTCAAACTGAAGCGCATCTAATTAATTCAGTTGTTTCCCCACATCATTTTTCATATACTTTTTCATCCATTATCTGTGATGTTGGTTCCTGTATATACATATATTCTGTTTCTGTAATGATTTTAGAGCATTAAACTAAGTTTTTTTGATTTTTTTATAGGAGTTATGTAGCCATTTTCCTCCAACTTCTTAAATAACTACTTAAATTTTTTTCAAATTCACTACTTTGTATCATTGGATCAATTTTACCTTTCTTTTTGAAGTTATTTAGGGATTTTGCCACAGTGATAATTTTAAATATTCAGCTTGCCCAAAAACATTTTTAATCGTACATCCCTACACAGTTTATAAAAGTCAACAATGAAGTCAAACTTCATTAATTCATAGTGAAGCTAGGAACAAATCCTAAACCGGTCTACAACGGTGAATTGATCTAGTTCTTGACTAGATATATTAACTGCTAGTTCACGCTCTGCTACTTGCAATTCTCGTTGATTCCACAGTTTTTCCTCTTTTTTTAAATCAGATTGTCTTTATTTAAGCATATACATTATTATTCGTTTGATAACACACATCAGTGTACTTTATGGACACAGAAATTACAGTTTATGACCATAACATTATACAACTTCCACCCCTTACCCAAAGGAAGAAACCCCCTCGCCACAAACTTATCCCCAACCCAGCGGTCCGATCCCATGTAGCCCACAGTTACAACCTTTGTGTGCTGTACTCCAACACTGCCCCTGCTCCATCTCAGCCCCTACCTCCCCCTCACTAGTCCCCCTAGGTTCACGGATGTCCATCTTCTGAGCAACTCCTCCGTCCCTAGTCCTGGGCAATCCAGCCATTTACACCATTGCTTTTCAAATTTCCTCAAGGTATTACGCTTTAGGTAGACCCCTAATTCCATGCGAATTGTGATATTCAACATTTTTTTTAACTTCTGAAATCCTAGGAGATGTGGCATCCAGCCAGTGTGTAGCTGTTGTCTTCCACACCCGATATAGAATTTTGGCTTTTGCCAGCTGTTCTGCCCTTGTAACCTCCAGTTTCCCCACATAGCCCAATACACACACCTTTGGGTCAGATCCCACTGTCACGTCGAACACCCTTTCCAGCAATCTACTTGCCCTGTCCCATAAATCTCTCAGCGCCGTGCATATGCATAATATCAGCTTCATCCATCAAACATCGCGGACATCTGGCCTCACTACGGATCCCCATTTTCCTCAGCATGACTGGGGTATGGCAGGTTCTATGGAGCAAGAACAGTTGTGAGCGTCTTTGCGCTACATTCAATGAAAGCTTACAGGAGGACTCCAATATTTCGCCCCACTCTTCCTCTTCTAACAAACCCACATCCCGCTCCCATCCCTGTCGCACTCCAATCATCTGATGTGCTAGCACTCTATCCAGGATTTCTCTACATAGCAGATATATTAACCCTCTCATGGCCCTGGCCTGGACTACCCCCATCATTACCCCAAGTGAAGATATCTCCAACTCACTTGATTCAAATTGCGACTGCAAACTGTGCCTCAATTGTAAATATTGGAAGAACATTTGTCTGGGAACCTCAAATTCCTTCTTCCAACTGCTGGAATGATTTCAATGTGGAGTCCACATATAGCTGGTGTAGATATTTAATCCCCTTCTGTTTACATCATCTTGTGCCTTCTAGCATACAGTTTTTCCTCTTTACTTCTTTGATTTTATATTTATTTTTCTCCACTTGAGGTTTCTGTGCACTCTTGAATTGTATTTTCTAAGGGTGATGGCACTTGTCGCGTTTTGAACCAGTTTTTGGTCCGTTTTTAAGCCGTCTGTCAAAAAAATGCATGAGTTAAAAAATGCATGAGTTTTTGACTGGTTTGAATTAAGATAATTGGATAATTGTTTTTTCTCTGATTCTGTTGATGTTTCCTCAGATCCTATTGCTTAGACTCTGTACCTTCTTTCGTTTTTTTTTCTGCTTTCCTCGGTCTATGTATAAAACACGATCCTGTAAATAGTCTTGTGTATCGCATTCAAATTTACTCAACTTGGTTTTTAATATTGCACATTTTCTCAGTTTTTTATTTTTATATGTATTTTGACTGAGGTTTTATATTCTGTCTCGGTCTGCAAGACTTTTTAAATCGCAATTTGTTAAATGTTGGACTGTCAATAACATAAGACCCAATGAATGTTGGTTACAAAGTACATACCACCACTGATAAAACACCGATCGTCTTTCAGGAGGTTCGGAGTGAATGGATTTCTTAATCCTCTGGCAATACGCTGCACCTTTAAATATTTTGTGATAGTTGATGCATGTAGAGATAAAGCCATTTTTGTTCCTTTCAAACGTTCTATTATTTTGAATTATCTAATTTCAAAGTACTACGAGGGCGGTTTAATAAGTACCTGTGTTTGATGACAGGAAGCGTTCCTGAGGGAAGTTGGTGTTATCATCATGTGCTGCCATCTATCAAACGACGGCAAAACAAATTGCAGACTGATTGATAGGCAAGTTTGGATTTAGCAGCCATTTGAAAAATGCGAGGAGATAAAA
>WNYA01004015.1:0-21153 GCA_019512145.1 Engystomops pustulosus | reverse complement strand
CGGAAAAGTAATCTTTATCCCATCTCCTCAGCATAGGGAGCAACACGTACTGGAAGCTGAATCATCAGTATTTAGTCTGACAGGACCCCCTTTATAGCCCAGACCAAAAGGTATGCTGACAAATATCTTTACCACTTTAGACCCCAAGGTATACTGACAGAATCTCTTAGGATTTAGTGATCAGACAAACCAGAGCGTCAACAATAACCATTCACCGCCCTAGAATACCGGGATACGGACAAGAACCCTTTACGTAGAAGACCGCCATGATGAGAAAATCCATTAATTCCCTACAGTGATTCGACATGAAATCCTTAACGTAGACCACCAGAGATATTGCAATAACCCTTTTCAGTCATGGCCAAAAAGTGATGAACCAAGAACACGATTACTGCCCCTAGGCCACCAGAAAGCTAATAAGACAACCATCACTGCCCCAGACCACCCAAAAATACTAATAAAAACCCCTTCCCTGCCCTAGGCCACCAGAAATACTAATAAGACCCCTTAAGTGTTCTAGGTCACCATAAACACTATAAGAACCCCATTCACTGCCCTAGACCACCAGAAATACTAATAAGAAACCCTTCACTGGCCTAGGCCACCAGAAATACTAATAAGAAAACCCCTTCACTGCCTCGGCCACCAAGAAATACTAATAAGAAACCCTTCACTGTCCTAGGCCACCAGAAATACTAATAAGACCCTTAAGTGTTCTAGGTCACCCAAAAAAACTAATAAGACCCCATTCACGTGCCCTAGACCACAGAAATACTGAAAAGAAACACACCCATCACTGCCTTAGACAACCAGAATACTTACAAGAAACCCTTCACTGTCCTAGGCCACCAGAAATACTAATAAGAAACCCTTCACTGTCCTAGGCCACCAGAAATACTAATAGAAACCTTTCACTGCCCTGGCCACCAAAAATACTAATAAGACCCTAAGTGTTCTAGGTCCCCATAAACCTAATAAGACCCCCATTCACTGCCCTAGAACCACCAGAAATACTGAACAGAACCCAAATCACTGCCTAGAAACCAGAGATACTACAAGAAACCCTTCACGTCCTAGGCCACCGAATTATTATAAGACCCTTCACTGCCCTAGGCCACCAGAAATACTAATAAGAACCCCATTCACTGCCCTAGGCCACCAGAAATACTAATAAGAACCCCATTCACTGCCCTAGGCCACCAGAAATACTAATAAGAACCCCATTCACTGCCCTAGGCCACCAGAATTACTTATAAGACCCTTCACTGCCCTAGGCCGCCAGAAATACTGACAAGAACCCATTTACTGCCCTAGACCACCATAAATACTAATAGGACTCCTTCACTGTCCTAGGCCACCTGAAATACTAATACAAACCCATTCAATGCCCTAGGCCACCAGAAAGTCCAGAAACCGTCCACTGCTATGGATACCAACAATAACCCCCCTTGACCAGCACGTATGCTAAAAATTACCTTTATCCTACTAGATTACCAAGTATACTAACAGGAACCATTCACTAGCCTTACACTACCAGGGACTCTTACAAGAACCTTTCACTGCCTTAAACCATCAGAAATAATAACAAGAAACCCTATTAATATCCTGGACAATCCGGGATGTGGCTAAGTTCCTCTTCACTGCCCTAAAGCACCCAGGATACTGGCAAGAAACCCTACACTTCTAGGGATAGTGACAGTAACCACCCAAGATCACCATGGATGCTGACAATTACTTCTACCCTTCTAGACCAACCAAAATACTCACAAGAACCTTTCACTATCCTAAACTACCTTGGAAACTGAGAAGAACCATTACTGACCATGACCATCAGAGATATCTCTAGAATCACCTGCCTGCTGGATACCTGGAAGATGGTGGATAAAAAACACCTCAAACATTCAAATCATATGATCTTCACACCTCATCTCTAGTTACTTTATTCAAATATGTACTCAAATATTCTACCGAAATATTGCAGAAATACTTCAGAACCATGGCGTCACCACAGTCTCTACTCTACTACTTCCTCTTTCCTGCTTCACGTTAGTCCTTTATAAGGAGAGAATCCTCTACTTAGCAATCTGTGTCCTGAAGAAGACTTCTCGGAATGGATATGGGCTCGGGATGGATTATATGTCTTGTCCTGTCTACTACAGGTAGGTGTCCCATCATCCAACTCTTTCTTCTGCTTTGATATCATTGCCCTTATGTTGTCACCTTGGTGCCTTAGGTGTTGGGATGTGAATGTTTTGAAAGTTGGCCACTCTATATATGATGGTTTGGGTTTCTCCTTCTTCTATGTCAAAATTATGGATTAAATATAGATTTGAAACCTCAGAACCTTGATTTTTCTCCACAGCGTTGGCCGCGCCACGTGAAACGGTGGAAGGTTTTGTGAACGACATGTTGAAGATACCCTGTAACTACAACGTTCAAAATGGCACGTATTTCATGTGCTGGCGGCGAGGCGGCTGTGGTCTCATGGCTTGTTATGATCCAATCCTCACGACTGATTATGACAAAGTCACCTGGAGGAAATCTGACAGATACCAGTTACTGGGAGACATCAGTCAGGGGGACGTGTCCCTGACCATTTCTGGGGCCACCAAAAAAGATGAAGGAACCTACTGCTGCCGGGTGGAGATCACTGGACCATTCAATGACCAGATAAAAGACTTTGAAGTGGTGATACAAGAAGGTGAGATACTTTTCGTGTATATGGAGGGGAACTGTATGAAGAGTAGGTCAAGAAGAGGCCTACTAAGAGAAGACAAGGTCCAAAGTATGAAGACCAGACAACATATAATAGGTTGAGGTTCTTCTAGATGGGGTCTAGTCAATGGTTTGGTCAAGTCCTTACTATCTATGGAAGTCACCTGCCATAATCTAGGCTTTAGAGAGAGGCCGTAGGTGGTACCATCACTTGTGCATCGAAGCTCCTGGGCCCCAGTGCTCCCAATGTACCTCAAGTTCTTTGTAATTAGGGGTCTCCCAGGGACAGGGGTGTTTGCTCCCCCTACGGCTACATTCCTAAGCACATTTCCTAATATTATCATTTCACTACAGAAAATCCAGTAACGGCAGGTCATCACCCGAAAGGGACGGAGGAAGACATGTACAGCATGAGTAAGTAAATTATCCATATACAGTGCGTTACCAAATATCCCATCTTCCAATGTGGGGAAACCAGTCAGAGCATCTTTCCAGGACAGTGTAAAGGTTCTGCTTCCTGGTCCCTCAGACAAGAAGAAGAACAATGGGGAAAGTTTAGACTTCTGCCGCCCCCTATGGGTTATGTGTGGATTCTGTATTAGGTCTTTTTTTTATTGTCCTCTTCTAGTTGACGATTGTCCTGATGATACAGATTAAGACCCTTTATACAAAACGTCTTCATCGTAAAGCAGGTAACGCTTGACACTCTATAAGTATAGACATTAATTAAAGTGGATCTGTCAGCTTAAGCGCAGAACTCATCTTCTATCTTTTCACAATATCTTATACAGCAGGATCATCTGAGCAAATTGATTTATCACTTACGGAGCTCAGCTCAGCTCCTACTACTTTATAACATGCTGCCTACAGATAGGACACTTTGTACTATCTGCTCAGCTCCTCCTGCTCTATAACATGCTGCCTGCAGATAGGACCACCAGCTCCTCCTCAGGAGGGCTGCGATCTCTGGTTTTCATCCAGCATCCTCACTTAGTGTCTCCTTTTGGATCTCTCTCTTTTCCTCTCAGTGCGGGGTTCCTCAGTTTCCGGGTCCCAAGTTCTCTTCTCTTTTTCCTCTGTTCTGCCCCGATCAGACAAAACCATCAGCAGATTTGGATTCCAGTACATCTATATGCTGAGACCCCAGTATTATACTTGGACCTAACATTCCCTCCTTCTCATCATCTCTCAACCCACCCTGACTTCTCATTGGGCTGTCGGATCTTATAGCACATGAGGTCGCCTAGGCTTGGGTTTGTGCTGGACTAGACCTCTCCTCTTTACACACCATATTCCCTCTTTTGCTGTTCTTGCCGATGCATCTCAGAAACATCGCCCAGAATCCGACATTTCTGACAATTGAAACTTCTAAGCACCAATTGTTCGCTCTGATTAATTCTCGACTTGACGACTGTAACTCCTACTAATCGGTCTCCCACTTACTAAAATGTCTCCCCTTCATTATATTCTTAATGCAGCAGCCAGGCTCTCGCCTTCAGACCAAACGCTACCACGGATGCCTCCAGTCGTGCCAGTCATGCTCTAGTTGCCCGTTTCTCCTCGAATACAGTTTAAATAATAACTCTCTCACAAAGCTCTGTCCAAGCTGCACCCCCCACTCTCCTTGTTATCATATCAGTCTATCAACCAACAAGTGCTCTTCGATCCTGCAAGGATATTAGAATATTCTCTTCCTTAATTCGAACCGCTCACTCACGTCTCCAGGACTTCTCCCGAGATGACACCAATTCATGGAAATGTCTTCTATTGGAATAAGACTAATACCACAACCTCCAAAGTATTAAATATAAGCAACACTGCAAATATAAAAAAGTCTTACCTTCTTTATCATCACTTTTATCTTTCTGTCATGGCATTGAATAAGTCCAGGGACCGCCACCGGCCAGGCAGTAGGTTCCTTAATCTTCTTGGTGGCCCAGTGATGTAAGGGGACACGTCCCCTGTGTGATTGTGACCCCGTAACTGGTATCGTCAGATTTCCTCCAGGTCATATTGTAGCCATCAGTCCTTGAGGATCTCATAGGACAAACCCAAGGATGGACATCCTCCTCGCCCCCAGCACATGGGTGTCGATCTTATGAATCTAGTAGGACACAGGCGTAAGGTACTTGCTCCATTAACTGCGTCCTGTCACTTCTCCTGATGGTTCACCAAGAACCACTGGACTGAATGTAAGGATTTAAATGTTTAGCAGACACCCTAGTAATGTATAAAGGGTACAGCATAGGGTATATGGGGTTTCCAAGCGTATTGATGGCCTTTGGAGAATAGTCACATATTGCTGTATTATACATACAATTTACATTTCACTAGGTGGCAACAAGTTGAATTAGATCCAACAACATACAGGATTAGAAATCAATAAAAGTTTCAAAGTGATGTGGCACCTCATCTGTAGGGGGGAGCTCAAACAACGGTCCCAGATGGATCCAAGAATCCGAAGAGTTGTAGCAAAATATAAATATGGGTGTGACCGGAGCTCTATATGTCTTCAAGTCTTAGGTTTCATCCAGATTCATATGCATGATGGGTTACAAATTAGAAAAAAATTCGATGGTCCAGCCAACACCGATCAGTCCTGATGAACCGATGAACCACTTTCAAACTTTTTGGTCATGCTTCATGTATCCACCAGTGTTAATCCATAGTGTCCTACGCGGTTAAAACGGACTAGACGTTCTTAATCATGCGAATTTTATCCATGTCTATGTTTTCCCTCTTATGACAATTCCTGGTGGAACTGGAAACACCTGAAGGAGGTGGGGCGGATTCAAATTAAAGTGCCGCAAGTCTCCATATATTCCGAGACAACTAGCAGGAAGATGTAAAGGACAGGGCAAAAAAATAAAGTATCATCTTGTGACTAATACACGTTACATATAAACAAGTACAACTTAATGCCCAAAAAAAATTGGATTAAAAAACATTTGTGTGATTTGCGAGAGAAAACCCTGACTTTGATGCTTCCGGTAGCTCTCAGGGAACCGAAGAGTAAAAATGACTCTCAAAAACTTTTCGGGTTTTTTCCAAATAATTAGGGCGTACCCATAAAATATATGTCTGTTTACTTTCATTGGGAATACTTACGTGTTAACCATTGATAAACGCTAGGACTCTCAGATTCTCTCTCTTCATATATTATCGTGAGAAGTTCCTTTGAGTAGTCCCTGATTTCCACGCAGTTCACGTGACACGGATCACGGTGACTTCGTCCACATGACCTCATTTTGCATTGACGCCAGCGTTGCCCTGGAAAACCCGGAAGCTCGATAGCAGGTCATTTCTCTCCCTAATCAACACAAAGTGTTTTTTAATCAATTTTTTTTGACATTAAGTGTCACATTTCTATTCTTCCTGGAGCATGTGAGTTGTAAGACATTTTTTTTAAAATACCCGCAGTTTATTTTTCCAAGTACGTTGGGTTTCCAACTGCCGCACCCCCTGATTTCCGCTACCCGCCATGCAACCGGCGCCGACTTACGACACAATCCGGGGCAAATCCAAAATAAAGGAGAAAACCCAACGGCAACCACGGCCAAGACGCCTTATAAACGGACCCCAATACAAAGTAATGAGTAAAACTAGAACCAGATAAGGGCCAGGCAGGAGGGTAGTGTGATTATTGTGTGTTATCTGACAGCTATATAATGACTGGCTGAGAGCAGAGCTGAGAATGTCATTTGCTGTGTAATATGGCACCTATCGGACCTCAATCATCTCTTATTTCAATTTCTAATGCATTCCTCGTTTCTCGGTCAATTATGAGTTAAATCGTTCGAAAGCCTAAATAAAAGCTAGATAACCCTCGTAACCGCCCTGATAATCTAGCACATTGTACAAGCACACAGCATCTCATAGCACAGAGGGATGGAAGTGTCGCTCAGAGTTCCCCGCCTCACCACTCGTGGAAATATTACACTGACCAGCACTTGAAGTGATAGGATGCTTACAACTGATAAAACTGTACAGTAAAATTGTAAAGTAGAGGAGGGTCATAAAATGATCTTTATTGTGTAAACCATCACGAGGGGATTGAAATTTGACGAATTTCTTTCATGGTGAAACCGCCCGTTTTAGCACCTTTAAGAGACCATCGGCCCAGTGTGTGAAGTGTATGCACCTCCCTCCCGATAGACAGTTGTATGGAAATTAACATCTGGCGCTAAGCGATCACAAATGTAGTCCACCTATGCCAGATACAAGCTCACTTACCTAGAGCTGTAAGACGTATAGAGAACGATCTGAGCTGCGGAGATCTGAGTTTTTCGTCATCCGCGGGGGACATGGTGGTCCCTCCACAGCTCTGTTTATCGATGAGACGCGTCGGGGTATCAGGACTTTCCTCTGTTATTACAACCAAACGTGAGTGGCATGAACATACTGACCACACAAGTTTCACAATCGATGTACATTACTATGGGGTTACGTTCCGTATGATCTTGTGAAGTGGAAGACTTCCTGAACATACCAGTATGTGAAGAAAACAATCATCAGAGGAGAATTGTGAAACTAAACGTGTACAACGTTTTAAACCTTTAATTCATCTCCTTTTTAGTTTCGTAAACTGGGATGATTCCACCTAAACAATTCGCGTCAAAACTAATATAAACGAATAGGGTCCTTCCTTATCAGATTGGTGGAGGTCTGGACACCCCAGGACCCCCACAGACTCAGCTTTTTCATAGCTGAATAATCAGAGAATGGAAAGGACAGCAGTAGCGCCCCCTCATTTATAGTATGGTCAGATGCTTTTTACTCAGATAACACTCACACTGATTGGGTAATAAGGGTGGACACAATTCAGCCATTATCACCGAGAAATGGACCAGTTTAGCTTTTGACCATCTCACTGAGTCATATTCGGTTCCCCGTCTTAATTACGATCCTCGCATCTACTTGAATAAACCACATCAGGAAGTTTTTCAATCATATATATTTATTATCTCTTTCGGTTTTCCAGTCTTGATTAATTCACATATTTGAAGACTTACAGAAGGAGAAAATGGGGGACATTATTCATAGGGGGTCTCAGGTTCGCCTAGTTCTTCGTCTTTTGCGCCTGGTTTTGAAGCCTCTTTCGTTTTTGCTCTCGTTATGATGATGATCGCGGTTCTGGCTATAGTAAATGCAACGTTTGGAATTGGTCGCGATGTCCATCACAGTTGCGACTAAATTAGCGCCAAATTTTTGGCGCTAATTGTTAGACTCTCATTTTGTGAGCAAACCTGAAAAGAGACGTGGAAAAGATGACCAGAAAACGTTAGGGGCTTCAAATCTCTGCACAAAAACTATCATTGTGATGTAACTGCAGGGACTCGAATGTGACAGAGATGTAAAACAAAAAAAACAAAAAAAAAAATCTTGCTCAAATGAGTCTTTTCTAGAGATGAGTCGAGCACTAAATTGCTACGGGTCTACCGTTATTCTTAGCACACCCAAACTTTGTTCCACACATGCCTCGATGTGACTCGCTCGAATAACGAACACCATTGAAGTCAATGGGAGACTCTAGCATTTTTCAAGGGGACAAGGCTCTGCACAGGGAAGCTTGGCCAAACACCCTGGAACCAATCAGAACAGTGACGGAAACACCCCGGAAACAATGGACAGGACACAGCAGGGGCAGCAGCATGGATGCCCTGTAGATGCCTGAATTCGCACCATTAGGCTCAAATATGGGAAATAAGATGGCCATGACAGAGTGACAGAATTGAGGCTAGTAGCATCTAAAATCAAACAGTGAGCCCCTGGGACATACACTAGGGACGCATTGCGGCGCGAGGCTAGAGGATGCACAACCCAATGTGTTTACCAAAGAGTGGAAGCGTATGAATCTTGTCAGGTTGACGGTCATTTATACTGTATCATATTATCACGATTGCCGAATTTTTTGTTGTGCGCTCGACATAGAGTAACATCAAATTTTGTCTGTAGATGGCCATGATTATCAAGGCTTCTGTGAACACGAAAACTTTTAGCCTGATTACACTTTGCGTCTGATATTTTAAAGGACATTCCAGGGAGGTACAAGTCACATGGAGCAGACTGGTCCATGTTAAGGTGGAACCTATGGGCATTTTCCATGTAAGTTCGTTCTTGAAGTTGAACCGCCTGTAAGTCTCCATGACACACTAGGGGACGGCAGCAGGCGCGCGACGTAATCCATGCATACCTGATGATCATTACAAAGGGGGACAAGACACGCTAAAATTATCATGACAAACTATGACGATATTTATGATAAACAGCGGGGAGCCAGTAGTGACCCAGTCATAACGTAGTTCAGTAGATTCACAGGAATAGCTGCAGTCTTTGACAAAGATTATGATCAGGGAGGAAGCCATAGGAGACTCTCGCGTTATGTGCCTACTGGGTACCATATTGTCTATGATCTGCTGGCTCACTATCACAGAAATGGGCCGACGTTCCCTATACGGTACTCCCGACAAATTCGCCTGTGCTAAGAACAGCTCTTTGTATAAGGGACAGTGTTGTAGCAGGTACCTAACTAAGTAAGTATTAAAGCGGATATGCGTGAGGACGCTTTAACTATGTTAGTTTAGACACATGGGCCAGTGAGCCTGCTACATAGATGCCCCCTCCTTGCGCGCAGTGCGAGATCTTCGCCACAGTTCCAACGCCCGTCTAGTCACTCTACTCCCCAACACATGCGATCAGGGTTAATCCGATCGATCAGAGTACGCCGTCTACATCGGATAGCATGCTTAAATGCTCCATGCAGTTCCATGACGTCGACATGTGTCAGCTCGACTTGCAGGCCCGTTGGATAGCCGTCAGTCCTCAACCAATGATACCTTCGTTCCGGGCCCCGATTCCCAGTAGTGATGCCTTTATAGCCTCTTGGCTGGCCTTACGCGGCTCAGCAGTTTGAGCACGCCTGCTGTCGCGTAGCGATGGCACTGCTGCTGTGCGCTAGAGCTACCGACTGATGCGCCATGCCCTACCGGAACTGGTTACTCCGGAGGAGGAGGAGGTTGAGGAGGGGTGAGGAGCGGAGGAGGATAGTAGGCCCGCCAATCATCGTCGCGGCAGTATGTGGCAGCTCCAGGGTCAGAATTCGGTCCAGCCCGGTCCCAACTAAGTTAACCAATGGTGAGTCAGCGATATCTAGTGGCCCTCTGCGCAAGGCACTCGTCACGTGTCTTGGTTCAGGTGGACCCTTGTCAGAAAACGGCGTGTGGTCAGGGCACGGATGATGTTCTACTGACACATGCTTGTGCAGGGCTGGGAAGGACATCGGGAAAAGTAGGGCGGCTGGGTGACGGCAATTCCGAGGGCGGCCGCCGCCATGAGGTTTCGATAATGGCGGCTCGGGTCTATACCGCCTATAGGGCTGCAATCTTCCAGTGCTAAGCAACTTGGAGATGTGGAACGTGAGGGCTTTGGGCGTGTGGGTGGGTGCGTACACTTCTTATTCCTTTGGCGCCTCCAGCGTCTGGGGTACTGGAGAGACTGAACGCTGGTGTATGCTGTGGGGATCGATGGAGGCCGAAGTAGTGGGGTTTTCGACGACGGGAGGTGTTTGGTGCCGGCTGAGCCTGGGCAGGGGGCTTGACTAGCGAGAGTTACAAAGGGGAAGGAGCAGGTGGTGTGCCCCGGGCCGGAGGTGAAGGGCTTGGCCCCCATTGAGTGGGGGTTTTTAGCATTCAATGGGCCTGCGCATACTGTGGGGTAGTTAAAGCTAGTAGTGGTGGCAACCCCTTGTGATCCTGGTTTGGCAACAGGTTGCAACACGCCACAGTCCGTCGGTCATTGCCGTGTTTGCTTTAAAGAACTCTCCAAACTTTTCGTGAAAATGCTAGCCTCGGCCACGGGAGCTTGACTCTACGGGCAAATCATTTGGCGCTGATGTCACCAGTCTCTGGCCCTGCCTCTTTCGTCGCTGGCACTCCACCACTGCACTCTTCCAACCTGTTCGGCTATAGGACTCGCATTCCGTCTCAGCAAGCACTTGTGTTCAACGCCGGCCTATCAACCCAGCTTGGGTTCTGCACCTCATCACCTCCGATCCCTCAGATCTGCTCCCCCCCCTCGCACTTGGCCTACCCTCTGAAACAAACAGCTACCACTGTGCGGACAAACCGTGTCTCCTCAGCGTTCCGACACCTCGGTTACACCTCCACTCGGACACGGGAATAATGGTCCTCTCACCCACCAGACTGCGACTGGTGGAAAACCTGGGAGTCGGAAGGAAAATTGATCAAGTCAGCACAACCGGACAAGTGGTTTGTGACCTGGGGAGGGTCAGAAAAACAGTTCCTACAAGTATGCCGGTTCAAATGCCAACATTTTGGGTGTAGGGGGCAGACTGGGGGGAAGGACGGTGGGTGGAGGAGCTGGGGGAGTGCTGATTTCGGTGACATGGGGGGACTGCGTGGAAGGGCTGACTGGTGGACAAATGGCTTAGAAGCATTGTCCGCAATCCACGACATCACCTGTTAGCACTGTTCTGGCCCTAACACGGCTCTACCACGAGTCCCAGTAACTTGAGACATGATGAACCTAGGGAGGGAGATCTGCGCGGCGTTTCCCTGCTCCTCATGCAGCAGGTGGTGTCTCACCCCCGCCCAGGACCACGGCCTCTGACCCCTGCAGTAGTTGGCAGACACGTCACGCCCATCGTTCTCTACCCCAGAGCCTCGGTAAACATGTCCAAATTAAAGTGTAAAACTTAATTTTTTTTGTGTTTATTTTTTTTTTTATTTTTTTAACAAAACGAGCTATCCTATTGTTGGTAGTTTCTAACCTACACTGACAGCACACACTGGATTTTGTGCTGTGCCTGATGATTTGAGCTTAAAAATGAAATAAAGGTAAAAAGAAAAAATCAGCAGACTCTGCCTAATTCTACTCAAACCCCTAATAAATTGTCCACCGTCGGTGTTGAGGTGGATATGCGTTGTCACTAAGAGCTAAACACAACGGTCGCAAGTCCCCCTGCAAAATTCCCACAATATGGTACTAGCTGCACTACTCAATGCAGCAACCAGCCGCAAGCAAACAAAAAAGGAAAAATATACGCTATTGTAGGCCTAAGTAAGCCGTGGGGTTCTCCTATGGCTATTTTGTAGCCTACAATGAGAGCACATGCTTTGCAAGATGAGTTTGAGCTAAAATGAAAATACAGCTAAAAAAAAAATAAAATCAGCAGACTGTGCCTAATTCTACTCAAACCCCTAATAATTGTTCCACTTTGGATGTTTGAGGTGGATATGGTGGTCACTAAGAGCTAAACACAACGGTAGAAGTCCCCCTGCAAATTCCTTTCACAATATGGTACTAGCTGCAAATAAAAAAAAAAAGTAGAACGTTATTGTAGCCCTAAGAGAGGGTTGGCTTGGTTCTTGGAGAATCACTCCTGCCTAACAGTAAGCTAATAGAACAGCCCTAACTCGCTTTCACCTGACACAGACAGCAGGCTCTCCCCTGCGGCATAGACGAGAATGATCCGAGCACGCGCAGGCAGGGTAGTCTTCAGGTACCTGATCTGGCAGCAACCCACTGCTATCGAGACGTGTAAGGGTACACGCTATGCTGGGTTGGAGGTGCAGAGGTCTCCTGGCTGTGAGTGGACTTGTTTCTGGCCGCAAAAAAGCAAAACGGCGGGAGATGCCATTTTTCTCGAGCGGGCGAAGTATTCGTACGAGCAACGAGCAGATAGTTTCGAGTACGCTAATGCTCGATACGAGCATCAAGTCGGACGAGTGGTGCTGCGCTCATCTCTAGTCTTTTCCTTTTATTAATTATGTACATGAAAGGAGACTGATAATATTCTCAGATCTGTACAATAAGACAAAATCACTCCACGAGATGATCCCATAGAAGTGATGAAGTACGTACTGGGAGAAATTTACATTTAAAGCTGCTCGAAGGATGTTCCATGTTGTATGCGCAAATCGGAAATATTCGGGAACACATTGGGAAAAACGCCGAATCAGGGCCCTTAGTAAATGACCCCCACTATGTCAGATAAGGCGCAGGGATCAAAACCACTAAGTGCCGAACTTTGCCGTGCGCCAGAAAATGGTGCATAAATGCGATTAACGAGATGCGCCAGATTTTTGCGCAAAAAACGCTCAAAACAGTCTAACAGACTATGATTAATGTCTCCCGATATGTCACAAAATTTCTAGAACAAATTTTCAAAGTTCCTAAAAATGGGAAGGAAATTGGTGACAGAGACCTGATGACAGGTGTCCTTTAATCAATAAGTGCGCTGGATTGATCATGTCACAGCTCTGTATTCTTGCAGCATGACCACAGCTCAGCTTACCTGCTTCATACACAGCTGGCTTCATTGCTGCTTTAACAATATCTCTTTATTACCACATTACTATTTTGATTTCCAGATAATTTACTGATGTGGAGAAGTGAGAGGTTACCAGATCAGTTAAAAGGATTAAAAGAAAAAAAATTACCAAAAATACATATAAATGTGTGTTTCTTAAAATGGGCCATGCAATGTTTTTTTTATAGCTGAGCAGAAGAGGGCGCTGTGGAGATGAAATGAGAATATGCCCACAGCGCCCCTACAGTCATTATTGGGGTTATTATGAATATATAAAAAATATCAGCAGATAGATTGTTGTCGCTGTCATTTTATTCAGTGTACAATGTTTAACGTTTTATAATTCGGATCTTTAAGCTATGATTTATTATTTTAGACTACGTGAGCTTTAAGGAGGACCTTCACCAACTCCAACTTTCTACACCCTCTCTATTCTGCTCAAACCCTCCATTATTTTCAGCACCTGATACTGTCAGGTGGGTGGTCCGAGCTGTCTGCAACTGCCTACTTGACAACATAGAACCTCATTAGCGCATATTGGTGCCACATTAAAACACTGAGTGCACAGGAAAAGTAGGGCTAGAGAAAAAATTCCAACATCTAGAGGAGAGAGACACATGTTAAAGGATATACTGATTTGGAGTTCAACATGGCTGCATCTGCCATGAGGTGAGACGACAAATCTTGCCGCAGGGCGGCAAATGTCCGTGCCCTGAGGGGGGCGGCAAAATATGAGAATTAATGTTGCGATTCATGTGCCCCTTGCCACTCATCATGATTATATACAGAGGGGCACAGATCCTTTGTCTGTTCCGCTCTGGAAGACCCAGGCAGCTTGTGTGATGACATCATGCCGCCACATAGCAAGCAGTGAGAGTAGAACCAGGAGAAGATTGAAGAGGATGACCACCGCTGCGTGGGAGCATGACTGGAGAGAGTAAGTAGACTATGTTTATTATTTGTGTTTTAATTGGACACATACTGAGAAAACTAATGTATCACAAAAATGGTCAAGGGGGCGTGTATGATCTATATGGGAGGTGAGCTGCATGTTATATAGTCAGGGGGGGGCTTCATCTTATTTAACCAGGGGGGGGGCAGGGATACATATTAATACTCAGGGCAGGCTATATAATTATAAACTTGAGAGTGAGGCTTTACATCAATATGGGAGGGGGCTGTATTTGAATGGGAGGATGGGGGTTATATAGGGTACTACATGTAATTAAGTGGGGGGTTGTATATAGCGCATGATTAAATAATAATGGGGGGGGTAATCAGTCGTAAGGGACTTTATATAATTAAACTTGTAAGGGGAATCTGTTATATAGGGGCATGATTTAAATGAAACATTGGGGGGGTTAAATCTGTATATAGGGGCTGTAAATAATTAAACTCATGGGGGGAATCTGTATAGGGGCTGCATTTAATTAAAAACGGGGGACCATTAATTCTGAGAGAGGAGCTTTATATATTTACAAAAATGGGAGGATGTGTTATAATGATATATATATATAAAATTCCTGCATTAGGATCCATAATCCTAACAGTTAGGTCTAATATGTATAATTAATGGGCGGGTGCTGTATTTACTATAATTCATCCTGGTGGAATATAGTATATATTATAATAAACTAGTAGGGCACACAGTGGATTCAATATTTGTTTGGGGGGGGGGGGGGGTCAGAGTGGGTACTAGTGCCCGTGGGAGGTATTATAATATTAGGAACACTGTTACTGGTATTTTATGGCGCAGTGTGGAGATATGGTGCGGGGTTGAAGACATCTGGCAAAATTTAACAGTCATAGCTTCGTAATGAAGTCCTCACCAACCCTATGAGGTACTAGATGCCACTTCTGTCATCGTAACTGAACCAACTTCTAGTGTCCGCCACAGAGGGCCTAGTGAGCCTTCTCATTGTGAGCTGGAAATGCTATGTGGGAATATTATACATCTTAGTATAATATGGTCAGCATTTTTTTTATCAGGTTGTAGATATTTTAAAGTAAAATTGTTGTAAATTCATTGACCTGATAGTAAGTAATATTTTACTATGAATCTCACACTGGACCATCTATTACTCAATAAGACTCTCTTTTACTGTGCATCAGGGAGGATGGTTTGGTATTCTGTGGTCATGATAGAATGTTACAGATAAAATATATCAATTTTTTTAAAACCTTTTTAACTCTTTTGAGTTTCTTAAAGGGGATGTTCCACAATAAAATCAAAACATATTTTGGTAACATATTCATAGAATAGGTCTTCTATATCACTTTGGTGGAGGGGCTGACACCCAGGACCACCACAGATCAGCTTTTCTCAGTTAATGATATAACAGAGAATTGTTAACAGGAAGCAGACAGGCGCCATTTTTACTGTAGTGGTAAGACCCAGGTACTTCAGATAAACTCATACTGATTTTAATGGGTGCCTAAGCTGCAGTGACACAATTCAGCCACCACATCGAGTATAGAGCCAGTCCAGAACATGATGGGAGTTGTGTTTTGGCATTAAGTTGAGCAGTGTTGGCGCGGTCAATGTGATCTCCCCTCTACTCAATAAACCACACAGCAGTTTTTTTTAAAATCATATATCTTTTATTGCATATTTTTTATTTCGGTTTTCCAGCCCTTGATGAATTCACATCATTTCGAGCTACAAAGAGAAGAAGATAGCTGTCAACATTTCTAGAACAATTTTTTTTCCGAAATAAAAGTAAAGTCTTAAAAATGAGAAGAAATTGGTTATATACCCACAGCTGCTCAGGTGATCACCTCACGATTGGGAGTTATGATGTCACGTACATCAGTCACATGGCTGATAACAGCTCCAATCAATTGAACGCATTGATGTATAAGTGAGATCAGTGATTGGCTGCATCACTATGAGGTCAGTTATATCCTCTTTCGAGGTTGCATCATTAAACTCTCAGATTTCCAACCAATTCCCTTGAGGGACCCTCTAATTGAGTGGATAACTTGTGGCGCATGTCTGGCAACTCCATTTACTTCTACATGGCTGTGTCTGAGATAGTTGGCCACTATATTTACACGAGCTGCCCCATATTGACACAATGGGGCAAATTTACTTAACCGGTCCATTCGCGATCCAGCGGCGGCGTTCTCTGCTCGGATTCGGGTCCGGCCGGGATTTAAGAAGGCAGTTCCTCCGCCGTCCACCAGTGGCGCTGCTGCGCTGAAAGTCATCTCATCGCGCCGGAATGCAACACCTCGGACCAGGTGAAGGTAAGCTCTCCCCAAGCGACACCTTTTTGGGTTTTTAAAGAGTGCGGCTTGTTTTCCGAATACGTCGGGTTTCGTTCGCCACGCCCCCCCGATTCCGTCGCGCGATGCGGCGCCGATGCGCCACATCAGATAGCGACGTGCCCACATCTGGGGCAATTCAGGGTACCAATGTGGCCAAAGCGGGTTCAAGATATGTCGGGTAACAAGTCGGGAAAGAACGCGAAATCGGGGCCCTTAGTAACATGACCCCACTGGGGCGATTGTACTTACCCGGGTCAGCAATCAGCGAGCACGTTTCTGCAGAGATTTCGGGTTGCCGGGACAGTAGGTAGTTCACGATCTATACTTGGTGAGGTAAGCGCGGTCGTACACTTTTTTTTAAATGGGGCGGTTTCTGAATTCGTCGGGTTTGCATTCGCCAGCCCCCGATTCTGATCACGTGCACAAAAACCCAGGGCATTTAGGAAAAGTGGCGAGATCGGAAATATGGGGTGGTAACAAGTCGGGATAAAAACGCGAACGGGCCCTAGTAATGACCCCATAGTGACTAGAGATGAGTAAGTACACCGTCTAGCTCGATGGCGTTCGAGCTATTAGCGTACTCGAACGGTGTTGCTTGGCGAGTTTCCCTGCTCGAGATTGAGCATTTACTTAAGAAAACACAGTGAAGAACAGTGAAGAACACAATGGAAAAACAGTGAACACAGATCATTAAGTGAAGAACACTGAAGAAAACAATTGTAGATGTTTTCTCACTGAAAGAACCACATTGAAAGAACACTGAAGAAACACATTGCAGATGTTTCCGACATCTGCTAACTTATCGGAAGACGCGTGCAGAACGGTGTTCTTCACAATAGTATGTGAAGAACATTATGTGTGAAGAAACACATTGCAAGATGTTGGAGAGCATCTGCAATGTGGTTTTCTCAGTGTTCTTCTTCAAGTGTGTTCTTTCAGTGAAAAAATGCTCGAGTCTCCCATTGACTTCAATGAGGGCTCGTATTCGAGACGAGCACTCGAGCATCGGGAAAAGTTTCATCTCGAATAACGAGCACCCGAGCATTTTAGTGCTCGCTCATCTCAATAGGTGACCATTTAGTCATAGTTAACCTAAGAAAGGGCTTCAACGGTACCTGCTTCCACTTGTAGAAGGCTTCTTCATGTTGATGTTCTTACAGATAATGTCATTGGGACATTCAGGAATATCAACGGGGAAGATCAACGGAAGAATAGAATGAAAGGACTATCTTCAGTATTCACTGTATTGCATATGAGGACAGTCAGAAACCTTCTCTATAGACATTGCTGATACTGGAGTAGCCCCCAGTGATCCCACAGCCCAATACTTTTACTCTTGACTTCTTCATAGCTGTAACAACGACACTTGACCAGGTGTTATAGAGTCCTGATATACTCTCTAGATCACAAATCACTACATTTAAGAAAGTGGAAGCCAATAAGCCATGGCCAACACTATCCCAGACATCATCGTTGGTAAGTAGACATCGATTTCCCTTATGTTGATGTCTTCCTTTCCACAGTTTAGGCTGTCCTACTCCAAACAGGTCCCAACAAGTATCTCCCTTCTTCTATCTCCACTTTCACATTTTTCTTCAAGTCATGTGAATAGTCCGGCACCTCCACCCGGCAGCAGTAGGTTCCTTGATTTCTTTGGTTGGCCTCATTGATGGTCAGGGACAACGTCCCCCGTGCTATGTCCCCCAGTAACTGGTATTTTCAGATTCCTCCAGGTCACTCTATATCCATCAGTTTTGAGGATCTCATCAATTACACTTAGAATTTGGACCAACCACCTCGTCCCCTAGCAATGTGAATACAGAATTTGCAGTGGTGTAAACTGCAGGGTAGGGTGATTATTTCGTCCACCAAACCAGTCACCGTATCAGATGATGTCATAGCTGTTGAGAAAAAAAAAATGTGTTCCTAAAAATGAAATATTATGTACTCCAGAGCTGAGGTTCCCTAAACTCTCCCTCAGGTCTCTCCTTGCAGGCCCACTATTATCTAGGAAGGTTGTCAGGACTTGTGTCTCCTGCATTGCCTCCAAACTGTTGTGTAACGGCAAAAGAACACAACGGTTCACCCTGAAAGAGGGGGAGCCGCCAATCTGCCAATATCCTCTATGTAAATAATGTATATCCCGGTGACTCTGTAGTGGGCATAAATCCATATGTACCTACCTGTTAATGGAAGGACAAGGCAAAGAACCCACCCAAGCCACAAACCATTGTGTGCAGTCTTCTGGGGACGTAGATCAGAAGAAATGGATTGAGATCTCTTCTTAGCTAATTTATCACGTGTGAAAGGGGAATTTGGTGTTGGTGAATTAATGTTGTAACAATTTCTGTAGAGCGGATGTTAGATGTTAGAGCAGTGATGGGCACCTTTTGAGTTGGTGGGTCAAAAATTCGCCAAAAAAACGAGCATAACTCGGGTGGTGTGTCCACCTTGAGAAAAAACAAACCCTAATTTTGGATATTTAGAGTTAAATAACAAATACGTATAGTTATTTAACTTACCTGCTAGTGACTCTTTGTTAATCTGTAGTGGTTTCCTTTTGTTGGTCTTGTGCTTTGTTTTTAACTTGTGTGGGGTGCCATGTAACTAAGATAAGTGAGGGGGAGGGGAATTCTTCCAGTGATGGCGAACCTTGTGCAGTCCAGCAACAGCTAGTTTTAAGGTACATTTGTGTCCTGAGAAGTGCCCCCCAAAGAGTGCACACACAGCCCAGCCCGGCGAAGCTCAACTCAATAAATTGAACTAACTGGCACAGGCTCAACGACACCAGAACCTCCGTTACTCCTCTTCAGAGCCGCTTCAGCTCCTGTGTAGATCCGTTCCCGCGCCAGGCCAGCATAGATGCGTCTTTGCGAGCTGGGGCTGCTCTGTCTCCACGCTCCACTCTGGCGTCATTGGGCGGCCTTCGCAGAGCAGGACAGAGCAGCAGCTGCATGCAATCTCTCTGACTGAGATTGCAGCCGCTCGCTTGCAGACCACTATCCGACAACCGACAGGTCCGACGGTCCCCAGACAACAGACAACTGCACTACCAGCAATTTTTCTCCCGCAGCCGTGTGTCACTGAAAAAGGCTACGTGTGTCAGTGCTGACACACGGGGTCATAGGTTGGCATCACTGTGGTTGTAGAGGGTGGATGGGCTTGAAACGGAGGAGAGTGTGATTTTGATATCTCCACCACTACACAAAGGTCCCCAGAGTCAAGCGAGTTCAATAGTTCACAAAACCCACTACCCACATTTCATTCTTCTCAATGGGGAATTGGAATTTGTTATATGATACGATATAGATAAAGTGCCCCCCACCCCCCTTCCACCACCATTAGAAACATCAAGAGGTCCGCCCTGCACAGCGTACATAGAATTGTATTTTGGCTATATTATGTAACTCAAGTTAGCTTTCAAGACTCTGCACTATACAGGTTCTATTCGAACCTCTCTGAATCTCCATCGGTTAAAGTGGCACCAAGAGTTACAACTGTACATCAGCAGATGCCCCAGCAATGCCACATTAAGTCATTCTATCTCTACCTAACCAGTATTCACAAGTTTACTTAATCAATAGTTTGGTGGATCGATCATATCACACTCGGTATTCTTGCAGCATGACCACAGCCTAGCTTACCTGCTTCACTACAACAGATTTGTTCATTGCTGCTATAACAAATAGTTATTGTACCACAGATACATGACTACCATATCTCCACATTACATGTCCTTGAAACGGGTTATGGCGTTGATGTGTTGGGGATACACGACTGGCTCAATTTGATTATTCACTTTTTGGAAAAATCACCAAATTTTGTGTCAAACTTCAAATTGCAAACTCAACCTCTTGTTTTAAATACAGTTTTCTGGGACTATTTACCAAATAATCATAGCCAAATAATCCTAGGATATGCATACGTAGGCCCGTATTTCCTTTATGATAAAGTACAACTCTCAGGACCCTTGGGATTTGTAGCTCCGCAAAAATTGGACCTTCCGAAAGCTGAACTATAAACTATCATTACTGTGATGTTTTTCTGCCTGATGCCTCTATCCCCCCACCTCCTCTACTAAATAAATCACACAGGGATTTAACATATCTCTTTTATTACGCATTAGTTTTCATTTTCCAGATAATTTCTTGTTATTCCTGCTGTGGAGAAGTGAGATGTTACCAGATCAGTTCAAAGGAATAAAGAAATTCCAAAATGCACAATAATGTGATTTTAACAACGGCCATCGCAATACTTTTATAGCTGACCAGAAGAGGGCTGCATACAATCTGTGTGCATGAAAAGAGAATTCCCCACAGCGCCCCTACAGGTCTTTATTAGGATTAGCAGAAGAAGTTGAGCAGATTGTACATAGTGTCCTATCTGCAGGCTGCATGTTATAGAGCAAACGAGCTGAGCAATTGTACATAGTGTCCTTCTCAGGAAGCATGTTATAGAGCAGTGGGGAGCTGAGTGATTGTACATAGTGTCTATCTGCAGGCAGCATGTTATAGAGCAGGAGGAGCTGAGCAATTGTACATAGTGTCCCTATCTGCAGAGGAACATGTTATAGAGCAGAGGAGATTGAGCAGATTGTAATAGTGTCCTATCTGCAGGCATGCATTATAGAGCAGGAGGAGCTGAGCAATTGTACATAGTGATCCTATCTGCAGGCAGCATGGTTAGTAAGCAAGAGTGGAGGAGCGTGAGCAGATTGTACATAGTATCCTGTCTGCAGAAGACATGTTATAGAGCGGAGGAGCTGAGCAGATAGACTAGTGTCCTATCGGCAGGCAGCATGTTATAGTGCAGGAGGAGCTGAGAAGATGTACATAGTG
>WNYA01004014.1:0-21161 GCA_019512145.1 Engystomops pustulosus | reverse complement strand
CCTCCACAGTCACTGATCGCTGTGATTGGCCAGTCTGTACAGACGGGCCAATCACAGCGATCTACATCACAGGACCAATCAGATCGGTCCTGTGATGTCAGAGGGGGACGTCCCCTCTCGATCCCAGCATGCTCCGGGGTTTTGTCATCCCGTCTCGCGACGGGATGACGTCATTAACCCCAGAGCCGCCAGCCTGCAGCCTCCGATCGCTGCAATTGGCCATCTGTAAAGACGGGCCAATTGCAGCGATCGACATCACAGGACCGACATGACAGGTCCTGTGATGTCAGAGGGGGGATGTCTTCTCGCGATCCCGCCAGGTTTCGGCGGTCGGTCATCCCGTCTTGCGACCGAATTTCAACATGTTGCGCCGCTGGCGGATATATCCGCCGCGGAGCGTGAAGGGGTTAAAATCCAATTGTCACAGAGACCAAAAAAATTTTGACTGGGGTTTGACTGGGGTTCCGACTTACATACAAACTACGTAACCTGGGGACTGCCTGTACAGAAGATTCCCTCCTAACTCACATCACTGGTGCAAAGCTCAAGCAAGAAATTTTTTTTTACCCACCTTGACTTTCTCAGAAACCTCATCATAAAGATTTATATTCAGTTTCTTTATGCCGGGAACATGAACCTTCCTCTTCTTCTGCTGAAGCTGATATTCTGTTCTTGTCTTTACAATCAGCTGAGACATGAAAGTAAGAAATAAATCTTTATTAAAAAGTTCCTAAATTTTCATGCACCTAATGAGCGCGTGGGTTTTGTTTGTCAGGGTGCAGCCGATTCTCAAACATACAGTGGAAAGGTGACAATGTACCTTATTCTTTACAAATTGTTACATTTCGGGTTCTACTCACCCAAAATCACTCTATAGGAATTTGTAGGTGAAACGAATGCTCAGAAAAAAATCCTCAGAGTTGTTTCTGTGTACGATTTCTCTTTAATAAAACATCACGACACCGAAAATGGACACGTGCAAATAAAAATTTAATCTGGAATGTTTTTCGTGCTCGGACCAAGTTTTTCATCTGGTTCTGAGAACAAGATAAAGCTCTTCTCATTCGAGGGCACTCTCCTCAGGTGCTCGCGGGCTCCACTGTTCAACCCCTACAACTCCTGATCTCTAATGAGACACCCACCTCCACACAAATCCTCAAGTATAACCAACTTATAAGCATTACTCAATGACTCAATTGGCAACCATAATAACCGTCGCACCATAATCTCGCACCCGCTCAGATTTTGAGCAAGTGTGGCTAGCCTCTACTCCCACACCTCATGCTATTTCTTTCATCTATACGTTGCTGGTTACTACACAGTCTACCTCACTTCCGCGGTTCTGTGCGGCTTGGGAGGCTGAACTGGGTAAAACGTTCTCCACTGCGCAGTGGTCGAAATGCTTTCCCATAGATCCTTGATCACCACCAGGCATTAAGAAACTAGCGAGGTCCCTGACGTCTGCTGACGATGTGGCTCTAGCGGTGGCATTATGACTCACCTCTGGTGGTCCTGCCCTTGTCTAAGTAACTTTTGGTCCACTGTTCTCAACTGCATAATGGACGTTACGGATGCCAAACACCCCGGGAGCGACTCTTCTATTGATGTTTAATATACCGGCTCCCAAATATAAAAAAATCTGTCACCCACCACCTTCTCCAAGCTGCCAAAACCGTAATCCCCAGGAGATGTTGCTTACATTCTCCCCCCTCTGAAATAGCCTCCACTCATAGGATGAAAAAACTTATTGAACAACCCCCAACGGATCGTACCCATTTCTCTAACAGATAGCAGACCTTCCCGTCCTCTCCTGCTTACCGTGCATTCCAGGGTGTCAGTGGGATTGATGCACCCGCTCCTAACCTCCTTGTATGCTTCTGGCTGCTTTCTCCCTCCCTCCCCACCTTCCATCTCTATCTCATCACTTCCCAAACTTCCTTTCTTTTTCTAGCCCATTATTTTTCCATTCCCATTCTTTCATTCTTCACCCATCTTTTTATGGCGCTTGGATGTATTCACCCTAAAAGGCGCACTATTGTTCTCATGCTATTGTCATGCCATTGTTTACATCGATTCCAGTCTGTTATTTAATAAAACTCTTTGAATGGAAAACAAAAAAGTTTCATTTCCCACAAAAAAAAAAAGGGATCATAGCCGCCAGCGCTGCCCGGGATAGTAAGTAACTGCTCTAAGCTATAACATAATAGAAAGAGTTAACTACAAAATGTTTTGAACATAAAGATCACAAAGACAGACATTTTATTGTGAAAACTCAAAAGCTAATGGAAACATTTCAAATCTTATATTCAACACCACAGATATGCAACAAAGATGGAGTATACAAAATGATCTAACAATAGATAGAGGATTACAGCTCTGGATGTGACTGAAGTATTTAATGGCAAGAATAAGACTGCAGCTATGGATGTGACTGGAGTATCACAGATGATATAAGTGTCGTAATTGAGAACCTATTGCCTCACATGTAAGCTGCCTTATACTAACTGATTATAATGGCAGATTGATACTCCAGTCACAGCCAGAGCTCCAGAAATCTGAAATGATATCATGACAAGGATAAAACTGCAGCTCTGGAAGTGACTGGAGTATCATGCCAACATAGGAATTGAGACTATATTATATCATATTACTTCACATATTACTTAACATATGGGGGCAGATTTATCAAGTGTTGGAAAGTCAGAATATTTCCAGTTGCCCATGGCAACCAATCACAGCTCAGCTTTCATTTTACCAGTGCTCATGAATATTTTAAAGAGGAGCTGTGATTGGTTGCCATGGGCAACTGGAAATATTCTGACTCTCAGACAGTTGATAAATCAGCCCCATTATCTATTGAGGTTATATGTAAGGTAATACTCCAGTCACATCCAGAGTTGCAGTCATCTGAGATTATATAATGGTGGACAGATGATTGTAGCTCTAGATGTGACTGAAGTAAATAATGGCATTGATAAGACTGCAGCTTTGGATGTGACTGGTATAAGCAGCACAAGTGAAAACATATGACCTCACACATAAGCTGCCTTATACTAAGAATGATAACAAATTGATACTCCAGTCACAGCCAGCACTGTAGGCATCTGAGATGATCTCACTGTAGATGGATGATTGCAGCATTAGATCTGGCTGGTGCCGATTCAGGGGGTGAATTCAAGGTGGGAAATATTACAAGATGATATTCTCCAATGATCCCAACCAATCTCTTCTGGTCTTAGGGACAAGGAAAGTATAAAAATGTACAAATTATAACAAAAATGTCCATGTTTTCCTTACCTTGTCTGGGAAAGGTTGCTCCAGTTGGTTGACATCCAGAGGCGCTATCAGGGGCACAGTGTCCTCATCCAGACCTTGTTCATTGTCCTCTTTCTCAGCCAAGATAGTTCCCAGTTGTACCATGGTCCCTGGCACGGCTACACATGAAATACAAACGTTACGTTAAGAAACACTAAAAAAAGGATAATTCACATGTCATATTGAAGCGAACCTGTTGCCTCAATAACCCCACCCAAGCCCACTACGCCCACAGTGCCTTCTTCTGTAATATATACGTCCCCTGGAGGTGTTTTTAGCATATTTCTAGGTTGCAGAAATCCTCTTTTATTCTTCTGTACCCTGCAGTCAGTCTGCTCCGCCCACCCCATGCATCTGGCCCAGCCCCGCCCACCCCATGCATCTGGCCCAGCCCCGCCCACCCCATGCATCTGGCCCCGCCCCGCCCACCCCATGCATCTGGCCCAGCCCCGCCCACCCCATGCACACATGGGGGCAGATTTATCAAGCTGTCTGAAACTCAGAATATTCTTAGTTGCCAACCAATCACAGCTCAGCTTTCATTATACCAGTGCTCATTAATATTTTAAAGGGGAGCTGTGATTGTTTGCCATGGGCAACTAGGAATATTCTGACTTTCAGACAGCTTGATAAATCTGCCCAATGGTGTTGGTGATGCATTTTTAAACACATTGCAGAAATGCGTGCATTTGTTACATGTTTCCCTGTGTTTGGTTGGTTTTTTCTTTATTGCTGAAGTGTAAGCAGCCGTGTTATCATTTTCACTGCTGCTGAAATTTTATAAAAACCTTGTGGACAAACAAGTAGCGTATAAGTGAGAGAGCTCCGATACAAAAAGCGGGAGACATCCGGCAGGGTACAAGTGCAGGGGAGGCGGGGATAAGGAAATGAAGTGGGAGCCCCGAGCATCTTCTACCTAGCATATTTTTTTTGTAGGAGGGGGCAAAACCTGTGATTTCTTTTCTTTCACATATATGGCCATTACATACACAGATAGACCTTTACATGTATAAACATTGGGGTACATCATGTGGTGTAGGTATATTCCACTCTAAGGCGACATTCACACGAACGTATGGGGAACGTATATACGCCCCCCATACACCGCAATGGCCTTACGGTGTGGTACAGGAGCGGTACGGTGCAGCACAAGTGGTCCGTACCGTTCCGTAGCCCATAGAAAGATTTCTTTCTCTGGATTACGGTGCCGTGCTCTTTGTTGCTCTATGGAGAGGGGCGGAGGTGAGCGATGCTCTCCCCCTCCTCCTCTTCACGGCGCCGATGTATGCCCGCCATACTACAATATGTGTACTTCTCTCAAGTATCATATCATCCAAATCTCCCACATGTATCCACCCTACAGGTACTCTCAGACATCATCCACATTTATCCACATTCCGTAGCAACAGCAACATTAACAGGAAAAAGAGTTTTAAAAAACATGTAAATTAATCGGAGGCGCTTAGAGAGTGCGGGGCAGGAGCAGGCAGGAAAAGGAGCCCAGATAACGTCAGCCTGACCTCCTCCGGCCAATCTGCAATCTGCCAATGGCCGTTCTTAATACAAACCGTTCCAGGACCTGCATTACCTGGTGAGCCTGTAAGTGCTACCATCAATCAGACAGATGGTAGGTGTCCTTTAATAAATGTGTCCCTATATGTTTTTGTGTATGTATCGTGCAGGTACTGGTATTAACCCCTTGCCGCCAGGTGCTGTAATCCACAGGCTGAGACCTTTCCATACAGCAGGGGTGCATATCGCTGCCGCCACCATTATGAATAAAATACAGTAAACATTGTTCACACATAATAAGAACCTTCTGGAAGAATGGACTCAGGGATGACAGATACCACAGTGCACCCTAAAACTCCAGCCCCCAAGAGCTCTGCTTGCTTGCCTCTGCGTACCCTAAAGGGGACAACCAAGAAGATGGTTCCTCCCTGCACCAACATCCAGACATGAAACAAATGAGATAAACGGATAGTCAAGAACAAGAGCCAAATATTGGAAACCAGGAGAACAGAAATATCATATCTCTCAACTTTCATAGCAGAGAAAAAGGGATAAAGTGTGTGGAGGAAATTTTGCTGCGCCCCCAGCTCCCCCTCTTAGCCTCCAGCTTCCATCATATGAAAGACCCCTCTTACTGTGCCCTCCTAGCAGCTCCCCCTCTTACTGTGCCCTCTCCTGGCAGCTCCACCTCTTACTGTGCCCTCCTAGCAGCTCCCCCTCGTATTACCTCACCAGTAGCTTCTCCTCTTATTGTGTTCCCCCAGTAGCCCCCAGTGCCCCTTATAAACCGGTGCTCCTCATAGTCCGAAAAATACGGTACCCCTAAATGAGCCCTACTTATATTCCATTGGATACAGAGACCAACTACTGATGTTGTGAACCTAACTACCTACCTAGCAGGACCACAAAATCCCATAAAAGTAACTGTTGGCCAAAATGCTTGGCAGGACAATCCTACCTAGAGCTCTTCTGCTAACATCCATCATTGCTATTACAGTATCCATTGAGGTCATATGCTTCCAGTATTGTTACAGTACATGCTCATTTCTGGTGAACAACACAAACACATGGCCTACATCAAGCTGCTACAAGTTACAAACCCTCCAAGAAAAGGCTCATTTATTTTGCCACTGATCTTTCCATCTCTTGTATAAACACAACAATTTATTACTGTGGCAAATAATTCTAATAAAATTGCAGTCACTGAAATACATCTCAAATACCTCATGTAATGAACAGTTTGTGGTTGATTTGCATATTACGTGATATACACATGATTTTTTTGCAACGGCCTTTGCATATTATGATTCATACCCAGTAGGAATTCCTGACTAGACATGAGTGGACCAGAACTTCCAATTCACGTTCGTGGTTTCGACGCGTCCCACTATCCGGACAGATTGTCGTATTGGCTGCCAAACAATCAATCCAGCATATTAATGCCCCTAGCAACCAGGGTTGTCCCCTTTCCAATCACAGCCATGGCTAGCAGCTAGGGGCATTAATTGGTTTTACAACCAATCCGGCAATATGTCTATGTTGTGTGTGCTGCAGCTGAAACACCATCCTGAATAGAAAGTTCGAGTCCACTCATCTCTGCTCCTGACCGAGGAAGATTGGACCAGATTTATCATTATTAAGACAAACCTTAAACTTCTTTACATTGGCCCAGTTGGCAACTGTATACACCGCCATGAGAAAACGCAGCACACCACAGGCTCGGTCTTTTGTGGACTATAGTTATGGACAATGTGCAGTTAGACTCGGATGCACTCTCACACAACTTATACATCTTCGTGCCATACCTTGCCATCTTATTTGGCAGGTACTCCCTTTACATTGTAGCAGGGACTTGCCTATAGATACATGTTTTGCGACCCTCTGTTTCCTATCACAAAGCCAATATCTAACTCACATACACAGATTTTCTCCTATTCCCATCAGTCTCATTTTATGTACCGACCTTTTATGTGGCACTGTGTCAAATTCCTTGGAAAAGTTCAGATACACACCCACAGCCTCCAGGTCCAGTCTAGAACTTACCTTCTCATAGAAGCTGATCAGATGAGTGTGACAGGACCGATCCCTCATAAAACCATGCTGATGCTGGGTTATGTACAGTGAGATAATTCAGAATAGCATCCTTGGCAAACCCCCATTAAACCTCCCACAACCAAAGTTAAGCTCACAGGTCTGTAGTTACCAGGGTTGCATTTGAAAACTTCTTTTGTATGCACCATCCCCAAGCTGATGTGTATGAATCATCCAGCTCAGGTTGATCAGTCCTGTCTGGACAGTTCAGGCAGCTCCTGCGTATGTGGAAGTAATGTCCTTATGCACGGCAGCCATTCTGAACCCAGCTTTTCCAATGTCCTGAATTTTATAATTGTCTTTTGAGCAAAACCACTCAGTTCAGGGATTAAACAGAATATGTATAGTGCAAGTAACTATACAAGCACCCAATAGATTATAGATTATACTGAGAATGATAGCTATATGCACTGCTATAAATCATGTGATTATTGGCAGGGGGCTAGTGTGTGTGTGGGGGGCATTGTCTCCATCCGCAGTGTTTACATTGTATCATATGACCTCATCCTAAATCCTCTATGCATTTTTCTATTGCCACTGCAACTCCTGTAATTACCTAATATCTTTAATTGTGCGTTGTCTTGAAGGGAACCTGTCACCAGAGGGGTAATTTTCACTGGTGACCGGTACCTATAGACACTATACAGTAGATAGTGTGCCTCACTTTGTCGGCCCAGCGGACTAGTTAAATTTGTGCTTGCGCGGTGATCCTTGTATTTCCAACATGGGCAGTGAGCAGTGACGCGGCTCGCCGCACATCATTACGCATGCGTGGTTTCCCTGCACATAGTTGCCTGGCAGTGAGGCGCTACACAACTCACTAAGGAGTTTGCGTACCTCTAGCGCCTCGCTGCCTAGCAGGCGCAAAATTTCCTTGTGCAGTGACCCAACATCATTATGGGTCAAGACAGGGAGGATGTGGAAGGGGGTGTGGGTGCATCATGTAGAGTGGGGTGCTGAGTGAATTGAGCGGGCAGACGTTAAAATTCGAAATGCGCAGCCCCCCGGGACTTCACTGCGGGTGGTGGCAGGGACCCAGATAATGTTTGATATTATGGCACACATTGGATAAAAATATCATTGCTATCTACTGTATAGTGTCTATAGGTACCTGTTACCAGGGAAAATTACCCCTCTGGTGACAGGTTCCCTTCAAGACAACGCACAACCAAAGACCTTAGGAAATTGCAGTGGCAATAGGAAAATACATAGAGGATTTAGGATGACGTCATATGATACAATGTAAACACTGCGGATGCAGACAATACCCCCCCCCACACACATACTAGCCCCCTGCCAATAATCACACCTATTGTGCTCCCGTATTATATAACGATCTGTTTACTCATCCATAACCCAGAATGAAATAATGAAATAAGATTTCTCTCGAATGTTTTCTACATGATTTCAGTGCAGCCAACGTCTCCTCATAAAGCAAAGGGTTTAACATGATATCAGCACACATCAGGGAAACCAGAGAATACATTGCTATAGATACAAGAAATACAGGGTTAATGCCAACACCTACAAATCGCGTCCAATTCAGTATGGAAAATCTTATACAGTACGGTATATAGCAGAAGGGGTTATTGCCTCGTTATTACCTCTCAGTCCAGGATGATGGGAGACGCTTTGGAGCTTCGGCTGTAAGTAATTCTGTATCGATGTGTCTGTGCGGAATCTGACGGAGCTCGGTTTCCTAGGTGACGTTTCTCAGACTGTCTCCCTAAGGTTGGGCTTAGAGAAAATGGTTTCTGTAAAGCTGACAAAGATAACAACGACCGCAGGAGCCTCTCTCCGACGTAATAACGTGCAGCAAATCTGCAGAGTCACATAAGCAGCGAATCTGTAATTATGTAACAAAAGGATGAATTGTATCAAGGATATTGTCTGCAGTCCGAGATCTGGGTCCTGTCATGTAGAAAAGGAAAATAAGACAATGCATTGATAGTTAAAGCTCAGGGAATATCTTCACATGTACCTCACTGGGAAAAACAAGAGTTTTGGAGTTTTGGGAATAATGATATCTCTGAAATGAGAAGCTGAGATGTCAGGACAGGAGGGGTTAATGGGCCATAATACTACAAGTAATGTGTAGGTAAGGAAAAAAGGAAGGTCAACAGTGGCGTAACTTCAAGCTGTCAGGCCCCAATTTTAAGCTATTGTTTATAGTATTAGTCTTATCATATAGGAAAGGTACACAATGCACCCTATGCATCCCCTCAAGTTTTGCCCATGACGATCAAATTGGCACTTCAAAAAAAGGAAAGTGCATCAAGAAAAAAATAATTTATCAAAGAATAATCCAGGTCCATGCTGAAATTATAACTAGAAGTATATGTAACCTGGTACACCTGGGACTGGAGTCTAAGTGGCACCTGGTCTTCACCAGAGCAAAGTGGGATGGTCTTGCTGCGGCAGGGCACCACCAGGTCATTCCTCAGGTTCCACAGGTGCAACTAGCCCGTGGGAGCGGCCAAGGTGGAAATACAGAATCAGCGGGCAGTCTCGGAGTCAGGCACAGGCAGGCAGTCAGGGCAGGTGGCAGAAATGCTGGGTCAGAGGTCAAGCCCGGCAACTGAAGATCAAGGCAGAGCGGGAACAAGGAGCAAGCAACAACGCAGGGAGACTTTCACTAAGGCAATGAGCTCAAAGATCCAGTTGATGGGAGCAGCCAGTCTTCATGGGAAACCCGGAAGCCCTTTAAATCTTCGAATGCCGGCGTGCTTGTTCTAGGGGACGGGGGTGTACATACGGCCTAGCCAGTAAGGGAGCTGGAACGTGAGTGCGGGCCAGGGGACGGAGCAGCGCCACCAACAGGGGCATGGGTGTGTCTGCCATCCGAGGCATGGATCACAAGGACACCCATGACAACAAGAGAGTAGTCAGAAAACAAACAGAACAGTAGTCAGGCCTAGTATTTTTCACACTTCCAGAATCAGAACCAAAGTGTGTTTACACTAAGAAGCTTAAAGGAAGCCTACCACTTCGGGTAGGGCTTATAAGCAGCACATGCCGTGCACCAGCTCAGGGTGAGCTGGTGCCGGCGCTTATCTTTGTTATGTTTTTTAAAAACTTTATTCATGGTTAATCCTTGACAGTCCAGCGCTCCGAGCGGAAAGCGGTCCTGGCATGTGCACAGATAGAGCGGACCGCGGTGCTGTGACTAGTAAAAGGATAAACATGAAAGTATTTAAAACCTTTAAACAGTTTAAAACATAACAAATACGCGCCGACACCGCTTCACCCCTGAGCTGGCATGTGCTGCTTATAAGCCCTACCCGAAGTGGTAGGTTTCCTTTAAATGGGAATTTGCATCTGGGATTGAACATAAAAAATGTATCTGTGTCCCTGATACCTGTCCTGACCACCAGCGCTCAATGATGTAAATGCCTATGGCTGTATCACTTGATTTCAGGTAGATGGCAGAAATACAGTCTCAATACAGTAGTAGCCTTCTCCCAATCTGGCGATCCTGTAAGTATGGCTATACGGCTAGACGCGTTTCGGGGTGTCTAACCCCTTTCTCAATAGCTGACGGTCAGGGAACAGGAGAGGTAGTGAGAGATCCCAGCGTCTCTAGACCATGGGCTGCACTGAAGACACAGGTAACAGATATTTAACATTACAGAAAATAGCAAATCTGCTAATTGTCTTAAAACCCAGTGAGATACGTTATTCACCATTTTCATTGTGACACTGGACAATATATGGTGACTCCTGCAGATGATATATGAGCGATATTAGCAGGACAATTCAGTGGCCAAACCCTGGAGATAATCATTACCTATAACAGCAGTGACTGACGATCTAGATGCTATACAGTGTATTCACATTCCCTCTGGTTTGTCCATTCATTTGACATTTTTATAAGATTTTATGTGCATGCACTAATATTTTTATCAGTGTTTTCTTTTTTATCCACGTACGTGTGTGGATTTAGCAGCCACATAACCTACTGTGATACTAGAGATTGCCTTGTATTGTGTATAGAAAACGTCTCCAGATGTCCTATAACAAGGCTTCATATGTATATTTTTATTTGTAGGAATTAAACACATGTTGGTAAAAAGAATTGAGTAGTGCTTGGGATTTTACTTAGATTAGTGGCGTTTTTTTATATACCGAGTGACACGTGGTACAACCATAGCACACGTCCCTTTAAGGGGGGATCCCACAAGTTTAGTGCGGTCTGGAGTATATTTGCCATATACATGTTTCTGCATACACATGCTATGTATACTATTGGGATTTTCCATGGCGTCCCCCATGACGCCCCTGCTTGGAAGCTGACCCCTTCACTCCTGTAGGGACAGAAAGCAAAGAAGTTAAATATCCCACCCACCACCGCATCCACACTCCAGTGTCTTTCTGTCCCTACAAAGGGCAGGGAGTAGAGGAAAATCTCTCCTCGCTTCCTCCTCTAAGGGGAACAGTGAGGTGGGAATGCAGTATGGTGCGGGGCTTACCCAATCGGACAGCGACCATCTTAGGGCCGGGGATTATGGCTTTGTCCATGGCCCCGCCTGGTCTATGACACTCGGATAGTGGCATATCTGGCCACCGATGACGACTTCCGGCGGTGCACCATAGGTGACGGCAGGAGCAGCGAGGTCGCAAATCAGGAGCTTGGAGCAGAGAGTTAAAAACTCCAGCGGGGACACACACTGTATTGATAATATCCTAAGAGAGGAGAACTACTCCCTTATGGATGAGATGCAAAACTTTATTACAGGGGAAGTGCAATGCTCGCTAGCATCTTCAATAGCCAGCCTCCTGACCCAGGAACCTTGACAGAAAAGGCAGATGGTAGAATATGTGTCAGCCATGGAGAACAGAAGAAGAGTGAAGAAATCAGCCCATAGCTTTTTGAGGCTGAGTATATTTGATGGCGGAGCTTTCGAGAATACTTGTAGTTCTCTTCGTCAGCTAACATCATGTCTGATGAAGAGAACTAGTATTCTCGAAAGCTCACCATCAAATATACTCAGATAGCCTCAAAAAGTTAAGGCCCGGGCAGAGTGAGCCCTAAATGTCCCAGGGATGACTTTATAGAACTTTGTCTACATCAGTAGAAGAGAAGAATCTTCTGACATCCAGTGAGGACATTTTTCCTCTTGAGCCGACTTGGATTCTGACAGAAAGTAGGTAAGATGATCTCTTGACTCTGATGAAAACTTGAGGAGACCTTAGGAACAAAATTGTTGTCAAGCGTTAGAGTTCCTCTATCCTCTGATAGAGGAAGGCAGATTCAGATGAAGGATCTATTACACATTCTCTAGATCTTGACCCAATTCCATCTACTCCAGCAGTTAAGATGGAGTCAAGATATTTATTTGTCTTGGAAGACCTCGATCGATTGCCTAAATCACCCTTAAAATTGAGGAAGTGGAGGAAGCCAAGTCCATACAGGATGAGCTTTTTGGGATTAAAACAAAGAAAATACTTTTTTTTACCCATTAACAAAACCTCAAAAGAGATAATTCTGGAAGAGTGGAGAGAACCAGAAAATAGAATATCCTTGTCCAGAGAATTTAAAAAGCGTTTGATCTTTGATGAAGTGGAAACAAAAACGTGGAGTACATTTCCCAGAGTAGACGTCCAAGTTACCAAGATAGCTAAAAAATGGACCTTCCATTTGAGGATATGATTCTCCTTTAGGTAGGAAAGCAGATAGCCTGCTAAAAAGATGTGGGGGTCAGCCATGTTGAAGCTGAAGTCAAACATTGCCATGACCTCAGAAGCCCGCATTCTATTTTAGTGGTTATCAGAACCTCTGGGTACCATTGCTATGCTCAAATCTGCTTCTGCCTTCATCACTGACGCTTGGGCAGAGGGAGTAATGTTCAGTGTAAAAGAAAGAGCCTTACCATATTCGGCCAGAAGAACACTCTGGTTAAGGCAATGGAGCAGAGACTTTAGGTCTAAATCTAAACTCTGTGGTCTCCCTTTTAATGGTGAATATCTGTTTGGACCAGAGCTGGACAAAATCTTTGAAAAAGAAGCCGATAGAAAAAGGGTTTTCCAGAAGAAAAACCAACCTAAGGAACGTCCTTGTCGGACCTCAAGACCCCAGTTCTATATAGACGAAAGGAAACGGTGGAATGGAGGTGTAACCTCCAAAGGAGGCAGAGGAAGAGGCTTCCTCCTCGGCTCCAGCAACGCTGACCAATCTTTCAAGAAATGACGCCAGAGCGGGAGGAAAACTTCAGAGGTTTCACCAACAATGGACAAGAACTACATCAAATCCTTGGATTGTAACATTGCTGGAGGACAGTTACAGGTTGGAGTTAACATCTTTGGATGTCATCATTCCCATTCCACCAGCAGAACCAGAGAAAGCTCATTACTCCCCATTATTTCTGATGGAGAAACTGAACAGCTCTTTCTAGATGATCTTCAACCTAAAAAACTTGAGCCGATATATTTTGTATAGGATATTCAAGATGGAGGCAGTGAGTTCTGAAATTACGCAGATTCATCCAGAAGCTTACATGTGCATGATACGACTCATCCCAGAAGGTTTGCAGTACTCACACCAAAAGGAGAAGTGGCCTATTTCCTATACAAGGCCATCAGCTCCAAGAACCTTCTAGAAGATTATAATAGAGATAGTGGCCTATCCTAATAATAGCACGCACAGAACGGGAATGAATCCAGCACAGAAACTTCACCATTGTCACACTCCAACAACTTGGTTGGATCATAAATTGAACAAATCAAAACTAATTCCCAGCAGGACAACAACTATATTTCTGGGAGTCTGCCTCAACTCAATACTTCAAATGTCCGTTCTTCCGGAAGAAAGATGATCAAATTGATTCATCAGATGTGAATTAACGAATATGTTAAAGAACTCTCACATAAAGATTAACTCAGACAAACTCACCACTGTGGCATAGCTACACCATCTAGGGGGAACAAGAAGTCCAGATCTCCTTCACCTGTCAGAGAAGATATTCAACTGGGCAGAAGACAATATCCAGTCATATATCAGCAGTCCACTTAAAGAGGACCTGTCACCGCGGAAAACCCACCCACCAAATGTGCCCCCCATATCCTCCCCCCATGTGCCCTTCTCCCTAGCAATTTCTTTTTTTAATTATGTGCAGTAAATTGATTTAAAACGATCCGACTCTTACCAATAGAAGAGTCGGATCGTGTGTCTGGCGGCTGGCAGTCGAGTCTGGTATTCATAGGTGTGCTGGGGGGGTTGTCGGCACGCCCTGCCAGCGGTCACATTGTAGGAGATAAGCCGGGCTCGGCCACAGCTGCTGACAGTGCGGCCGGCCGGTAATGTGAGTAAGCCAGGTTGCGGCTGCAGCTGCTGTTAGTGCGGTGCGGCCGCACCGCTGAGAGCCGAGAGCGAAGCGATGCTGCCGGCTTCTCCTACAATGTGACCGCTGGCAGGGGCGTGCCGACACACCCCTAGCACGCCTATGAATACCGCCGATTGCCAGCAAGCCAGATACACGATCCGACCTCTTATTTGGTAAGAGGTCGGATCGTTTTAAATCAATTTACTGCACATAAATTAAAAAGCACTCTCCACTAAAGAACCCTACTTGAAAATATCAGAGGATAGAGGAACTCTAACGCTTGACAACAATTTTGTTCCTAAGGTCTCCTCAAGTTTTCATCAGAGTCAAGAGATCATCTTACCTACTTTCTGTCAGAATCCAAAGTCGGCTCAAGAGGAAAAATGTCCCTCACTGGATGTCAGAAGATTCTTCTCTTCTACTTGAATGTGACAAAGTCATCCCTGGGACATTTAGGGCTCACTCTGCCGTGGACTTGCCGGGGGCCTTAACTTTTTGCGGATTATCTGAATCTGAGTATATTTGATGGTGAGCTTTCGAGAATACTAGTTCTCTTCGTCAGACATGATGTTAGCTGACAAAGAGAACTACAAGTATTCTCGAAAGCTCCGCCATCAAATATACTCAGCCTCAAAAAGCTATGGCCTGATTTCTTCACTCTTCTTCTGTTCTCCATGGCTAACACAGTACAAATCTACTCTGCCAGGGCCATGGCACCCTCCTGGGCTTCGGTTAATGAAATATGCAGGGAAGCTTCATGGTCTAGCCAAATGACTTCCACAAAACACTACAGATTAGACTTCCAAAACCCTAAAGAATTAACTTTTGGTAGAAGAGTATTGCAAGCAGTTGTCTCTCCATAATTATCATTATTTGTTATGTCTCCACGCGGAGCCATCATGTGGGACGCCATGGAAAATGAGAAATATTCTCACCTTTACTCCAGTTTCCATTAGTCCACCATGACGGCCCATATATATTCCCACCCATAAGAGATAATGTTTGCTATGTGATATGCCTTCCTGATTACTTTGTATCTGAATTAACATGCAATAAATTGGTTGCATCCACTGCCGGGGTAGTTATTTGGTAGTCACTGTAGTATGGATGTCAGTGTGGGGTATTTAACTTATCTGCTTCCTGTCCCTACAGAGGTCAAGGGGTCATCCTCCAAGAGGGGCCATCATGGTGGACTAATGGAAACCGAATTAACGGTGAGAATAATTCTCAATATCAGATACAGGCAGTCACCGGGTTACATACAAGATGGGGTCTGTAGGTTTGTTCTTAAGTTGAATTTGTATGTAAGTCGGAACTGTATATTTTATAATTGTAACCCCAGCCAGAACTTTTTTGGTCTCTGTGACAATTGGATTTTAAAAATGTTGGGTTATCAGAACCAGGAGTAACACTAAATCTTCATTACAGACGCCTGTGATAACTGTTATAGCTGATTATTGTAGCCTAGGACTAAAGTACAGTAATTACCAATATCCAGAGGTCTGTTTGTAACTAGGGGTCGTATGCAAGTCGAGTGTTCTTAAGTAGGGGACCGCCTGTATATAAATTTGTTTGTATTTCAAGGATTTCAATAGTGATTACAATAAATATATACAGTTAGATACAAAGGTCCATAAGCAGCTCGGGGTTAATATATACTTTATACATGGTAAAGGCTGAAGCCATTTGCTACAAGATCACAGACCATTATAGAGATAACAGTACAGTATATTTTCGCCACCCAACAAAATAAGCAGAAAAATCACATGAATAGCTCGACGTTACACGTTCTAATTAAACAGTGATATAACCAGAAGGAGAAGGTAGAGAATGCACGCAGGCATCTCACACATCATTCAGCACAGAAAGTACTGAAACATTATGAATATTCATCAGGAGGGATGATATGTCTTTGATCTGCAAACACACAATCATAAGCAACTATTCACCTGCCAACAGCCTCTAAAATGTATAGAAACACGGCCACATATAGTCAGATTAGCTGCGAAGATCCTAAAAAAATAGGGTAACTTCTACGTGTAGTGTGTCAGCTTAGATGCAGCCGCTTTACTCTTTGTAAGGGCTCATTCACATGGCCGTCTACGGGGACCTACATGTGGCCGCATGTACGTTCCCATAGACGGCAATAGCGGCGCGGCGCAGATACGGTGCCACACACTGCAAAGAGATAGAGCATGCTCTATCTTTCGGCGTGTGTGCGGCCGTGCGCCGCTATTCTCTATGGAGGGAGGAGGGGTCACCTCCTCCTCCTCTCCAGAACACGGCGGTATGGTGGCACGGCAGGCATACCGCGTGTGAATGGACCCCAAGGCTACATTCACACTGCCGTATGATTTCTCCAGTCCCGTATTTATGGGCCGTATATACGTGACGTTTTTCATCCGTATGCAGCACGTATGTGACCCGTATTTTATACGTCCCCATAGACTTCTAGGGCATATGGAACTGAAATACGGGAAAAAATAGGACATGCTCTATATTTTTATACGGCCAGTATACGGTACGGAACGGAGTTAACAACGGCAATATAAATGGTCAGACGTATTGTCCATTGAAATGAATGTGGCCGTATGTAATCTGTATGTAATCTTTAAAAAAACGGTACGGTACGGCCGTTACGGTACGGTACAGAGTAATATAAAAAAAAATATAATAATTAAAAAATAATCAAAAATTATTATTATATTATTTAGTTTTATTCTGTTTTAATATTTACAATAAAACCGCATACCGATTGCCAATAATTTGGATCGGGTAGCGCCCTAGCGACAGTCCATTCTTTTTCCTATTACCCGTAAGGACGGCATTGACCCTCTTCCCTTCGGAACAACAATATATCCGGAACCCTTCTGCCGGCAAAGACTAGGCAGCCCCCGATGTGCATTCCCACAGTGTAGTGCCTGCATGCACAACTACTGAAGGTGAGCGCGACACTAGACCATTGAGGATATCACCCAGTTATCAAAACTTATTTGCACCAGGAAGCGCTTGTTTCTTCTTTTATTTCACTTTATGATATTGCTCAGGCACCAGCTTAGAGGGTCACAGACTGTCAGCAGGTTTCAGCACATGTCCTGCAGAAGAGGATGTTGAATGTCACACAACTGCAGTCACATTTAAGGGAGGTATGAGCCCCCCAAGTGTCATGCTAGACCTGGGGTGTGCACAGCCTGGAGTTGTGGCACCATGATGTTGGCAGATCCCAGATCCCAGTATGAATACCAGTTCAGGTGCAGGCAGGGGACAGTAATGGGGTCTACCAGAACCCCTGCGTGCAGCCAGTTACTCACAATTACCTGCTCCACATGCAGGTAAGTTGCTTCCTTTGCGGCTTCATTGTAGTCAGCACTGGGGGTCTCCAGTATTGTCAGCTCTATGAGGGGGGTCTCCCGTATTATAGCCTGCTCTGGGGGTCTTCATTAGTATATATTTGGTGTGGGTTATCCATTATTATTAGCTGGTTCTTGAAGCAATGAGAAGTAGCACAGCAATCACAGGACTGGTAGCAATACTTGTAGGGGGTGTATGAAGCCAACAATCCTGGTACCTGTAACCACAGCCAAACCGAGAAAAACACAGAAGAATCTGCAGCCCTCCAAATGATGGATTGAAGATCAAATGTAGAATGTTCCTTGTTGGTCTCACGGATTGAATGTCCAAGGCTGTATGCGGTGTTTGTGACAATTTCAGTTCTGTTACATAACTCCCAAAATTTCTAGAAGGGAAAGAGGGACAAAATGGCGGCATGCGCAGCCCCTCTAAGCCACACCCCTAATCACGCCCTAGCCACATCTCCAAATTTGCCCAAGCAAGCACCATGATTACTGTGTGAGCACTGCAGTTCAGCCGGCAGACAGGGAGTCCTTCCATTTTATTCCCTAAAAGTCCTGATATATCAATATTTTAAAATGGAGTCTTCCGTTGGCGAACCCTGTAACGGAAAATAGCACCCAAATGTCCGAAACCCCATTTTTTTTCCATTTTGCGACACATAAAAATTTGAATAAAGAGCGATGAAAAGATCATATAGTCCCCAAAATCGTATGAATGTAAACGTCATCAAGTATGGCAAAAATGACACTTTATACAGCTACTTACAGAAAAGTATAAAAAAAGTTATTGGTCGCAGAAAAGATTTACTAAAACATTATAAAACCTGTCTAAATTCAGTGTCCCCACGATTGTCCTGACTCAAAGAATAAAGGGGAGTGTCATCTGGAGCGCAGAGTAAAACCTGTAAAAACAGGACCAAAAAGAAAATTGTGGGTTTGTTTTGTACAATTTTCCACATTTGGATTTTTTTTCCAGCTATGGAATATTTAACCTCTTCATGCTCCTCGTCCGATATATTGGACGTAGAACTGATGCCAATTCAGCTGGAGATCTGAGCAGAACCGGCATCGGGATACACGTGGTGCCGGCTAGAACTAACTCCCGACACCCCAGTGTAACACCCGCTGCTTGCTGAGTTTTTTTAAAAAACCTGACCCATACCGGCTAATAATTTTTTGAACTCTCTAACAACCTCAACAGCAGGATACATCCTTGTCAAGCTGTAATTGATCCTTAAAGCGAACCTTAGCCTCTGGCATGCAGATTTTGAAAAATGTGTTTTTTTTTCATGCATCTATATAATTCTACTGGTTCTACTAGAGGTCAGGGAGGTCAGAGGTCAGAAACTCAAATGCCTTAATCCTTTCGTTTTCAGGAGATCTCCGGCAGCACCATTCATTACATTTACACTTTCAGCCAAGCTGATCGCGCATGTGAATGGATGAGTTGAAGAAAAAAGCTTTTTGATGTATGTCCTAAAGGTCAAGCTCTCAGAAAGAACATCCAACTCAATAATTCCAACATGAACAGTAGATACAAGACAAGCGACTTTTGAAACAAGTTATGTCTATAGTGCAATAAAACTGACAAACACCAATAGATTGTGGGAAACTGATGACTTATTATCATAGGAGTCCAAAGTTCTGGAAACAAGTGTGTGCTGAACTTTGTGTCCAGCTTACATTTATATATTCTGTAACTGAGCTCTCGGCAGACCGATCGCTCTCCGACAAAATGAAGAGGTAAATATAGAAATATTCTTTATGTAATAGCATTCATATCGTGGCATGAATAGGTGGTGGGCCACGCCCAGCCTTTCCTATTCCCGGCGTTGTATCATGTAATCCCAGGTTATTAATATTCTTATTATTGTACAAAATCGAGATTTGGGGGAAAGCTGTAAGAGTTGGGTGAATAGTTTAAAATGTTGTTAACCCCTTAACGACCAGACCATTTTAGTGTTTTGTATTTCCATTTTTGACTCCCTGTCTTTGATCCCCTTCCCTATGCGTGATATAATAGTACTGAACGAGCCCAGCTGACCAATAGAATGATGACTTTAAATGTTAGACTGGCTTGGGGGGGGGGGGGAATTGTCAAGTTTAGAGCTCTGGTCTCTTCGAGGGGAGTTCGTTAATCACCTGCGCAAGATTGCTGGCGCATATGCACAAAAAAATCATTATAAAACTTAAAAATTTTAGACCCTTTTTCCCTTTCCCAACTTGATCAACAAATGAGTCCTCAAAAGAATAGGCGTTGTCTCCGGAAAAGGGGAAATGCTCGGACTGAAAAAAATTAGGGAGGGGTCATTGTTTAGACCAGATAAAAGAAAATCTAAGACAGATTCATCACCACAATGTTGAATCTGTTGCAGCAAAAGACTAGTTGTCGAGCTCTACACTATCAGTGTTGGCAAAACATTAAAGGGGTTTTCAAACTCTCGTGAAATTCGTGCAAGCGCTCCGGGGAGATACGTTTTAAAAAATTAGAGCTGTACTCCCCTCCCTGTCACTCCTGGTGTCCCGCTCTGCCACCTCGCTTGTCCATGCCCCTGTTCAGTTACAGGACGCTCCGCGGAGTTTGGCTTCCAGCCAGCTGAGATGGTGGGACACGTCCAACATTTCCTATTCCCAGAGTTGTATCATGTAATCCCAGATACAGACCTGAACCTGGACAGAAACAGACCTGAACGTGGTAAGAAAATAACCAATAGAATGTATTCCTCAAACAAGCCTTATTGGAGGTGGGTAGCTCCTCACATCGGTGTTATTCTAAATTTGGCTAGCCAACGTCTCCACAGCTAAGGTGAAAAGAGGAAAAGGGTTAGCCACAATGGATATGCAACTGTTCAGAGCAGAATCCTTGCACACATGTACTTGTGCGTGTACATAATGAATAATAAGGCCCAACTCTTCAGGACTGTGAATAGGTAGGACCAAGCCAGGAAGTAAAAGAGCTTTATGGATCTCTAATGGCAGGAGAATAGCAGGTGCCCTCTTATGGAGACACGTGTAGGAGATGAGCTATCCGGGGGTATTGTTGGCGAGGGACAAAACAATTTCCCTAAACCAGGGGATTAATAAAGTCTTATCACACTGCAAAAACCCACCGAGTGCTCGATCACACAAGGGAGACATTGTGGTAATAAGTCTATGAGCTAAACTTTGGTGAGAACCTGCCAGCAGCAATACCCTCCACAAACTACACACAGTAACCTCTCGATGCCTCTATGCGTGATCCACTGATGTCTCTATCCAGGGGATTAGAGCCACCATTCTTCTAAGAAAAATAGACTTTTAGTGACATCTTCTCCGGTCATACTGGAGCTGCAGTATAGAGTAAAGCCACGCTGCCCTGTGCACTGCTAACCCTGAAGAGAATTCCTGAGGGAAGTGTGAAGAGCAAGACAGATTTCCCTTTATAAAGCCAAAGTCACTGTCAACCCCCAACTTCATAAGGGAGAGGTTAATGATGTAGCACAAAGCCACTCTCTCCCTCTATCTCTCACCTGCCCCCCCTCCCACACTCAATGTCTATCTATCTCTTACCCCCCCCCCCCAGGAATGCTCT
>WNYA01004013.1:0-21167 GCA_019512145.1 Engystomops pustulosus | reverse complement strand
CCTGTGGCGGTCCTGGTATCCTGTGGCGGTCCTGGTATCCTGTGGCGCTCCGGTAATCCAGCAGCCATCCGAGGCCCTGCCAGCCATCCGAGGTCCTGCCAGCCATCCGAGGCCCTGCCAGCCATCCGAGGCCCTGCCGTGGCCCTGCCTGCCACCTGTGGTCCCTGTGTCCCTACCTTGGCAGCCACCGCAGGCCTAGTCGCACCCGCGGAACGACCTGGTGACTCCCGCCGCAGTAAAACAACCCCGCTTTGCGGCGGGCTCTGGCGAAGACCAGGAGATCACTTAGGCTCCCGGGTGCGGCTAAGGTTGTTATCTCCCGCGGTGGTCCAGGGAGTCCATTGTTTATCCCCCGAGATTGTGACAGTGTTGAGGGGGCAGTGATTGCTGTTGGAGTCCAAGGGAGGAGGCTGGCATCGGCACACTGTACGGGCGGGATAATCAGGGACAGCGATCTTGAAAGTTACAGTTAGAATCTACCAAGGCACCACTGTCCTATTCTATGTTGTTTGTTTGATGACCACAAAATACTCTTGGACAGAATACGCTAACGTTGGAAACCCATGGGGATTAATTGAAGCAAGCAACAGACTGGTTATAAGTGGTCACAGACTTTCACTGTGAGACGCAAACAGAAAGAAAAAAAAGCAGTGCAAGAACAGTTCTATAACATGCCCAGGGTGCAGATAGACTTTGATGTTGGCTATTTCAGAAAACTTTCGTTGTCTCTTCAGTTACCACACCCCAATACTATGCAGATGCTTAGCTAAGAGAGCTAGAGAAAGATCAAAGTTGCTGCTGCGAAGAGAACTTTAAGAAAAAGAGTTTTTTACATATTTTTCTCCCTGAAACAAATAAGGGAAGGTGGAACTTGGCATCTAAAGCAGCATCCTGTTAGGCCCCACCCCCTTATCCCATATGACCGGAGGGGTTGGATTTATGGATTCAGGAGAGACTTGTTATAATTGTGGTGCCTTCAGAATATCTCAAATCCAGGCAAGACAGCAGGCTGTGGGACAAGTAAATTTAATATAAAATATATTCACTATTCCTCTGTGTTACTTTGTATTACTTTTGGGACCTCTACTTCAAAACCAGGAGGGAGTCACGGAGCTGAGTCGTAATTTTGTGATAAGAAAGGGATGACAGCATTTCAGCCCAGTACTTAAAGCACAGTGTTGTACTGTGGTTTTAAGGTCGTAGGGGGGGAGGGGGGGGGGGAATAAAGGGTTTCTCTTCTTCTCCAAAGAAGCAGGAAATAGAAAGATTATAGGAAAACTTTTTACAAAGCTAATTACGATTTCTCACGTTACCAGTGATTAGAACTGGTATACAGTGAAATCATAAAACTATTTCAGTTGACCCGTTAGAAGTTCATTTGTTTTACTTTGTGGGGAAGTGTTGAGCACTAAAAGATTGTGTTTTATTGTTTTCACTTATTAGTCCTGTGGAGTTTTGTTCCTGAGAAAATATTCAGTAGTAAAGTTCATATGTTCATATTCAAAGGTGTAGGTATATTTCCAGATTTATTTGTAGAATTTGAACTCAAACTAGGACATCCATTGCCCCAAAAATAAAGTGTACCTATTAAGATTGAGTATAGAAAAATTTGCTGTCATTTAAAATTATTCAGGATTTTCTACAGAAGCAGTGTCCCATGACTCTAGAGCAAGCAGTTGCTGCTAATGTTGATAAAATACAATTGTTGGCTCAAATGCTGTTTTTTTCATCCAGATTATTGGATTTTTCACAGATTAAGGGAATCAATATGTGTGGAAAGTCCTGCCAAAAGGTGGTCAGGATTCTTCAAGCATGCATATAGTAGTTATGCTCTCAAAAAGTAGAAGATAGGCCCAGGTTTTATATGTTAATGACGTTTTGTTTTAAACTTATATTCTCCTTTTGTGTTTTGTAGCTCTGAGAGCTTATGCATATTCAAGATGAAAGTTCTAAATTTTTAATGTATAAACAATTATTTCCGCTAGGGCAATGTCTATCTGTGCAGCCCAAACACTGATTAATAACCAGGTACGTATTTATTTTTGAAATCTCTAACTGATGAAGAGTTATTTGGAATTGAGCATGAACATGACTGTAATGCCCTAACCCAACAACAAACTTGTGGTTTTTCACATGTTACTGATGAAATATCTAATCCAGAGTTTTCTTTTTTTTTTTTTATAGATGGCTCCAGAAGCATGGGAGAAGATGGACGGTTCTACACTGGATATGCTGTGGTCAGTGGCACACACAAGGTTATAAAAAGTTGAGCTGAAGGCACTCATTGGAACACTGACCGATCTAGAGTCAGTGTCAACATCTACACCGACTCTAGGTATGCTTTTGGGGTGGAACATGACTATGGTCCGATATGGTGGGCTAGGGATTTTCTTATCTTTGCAGGTACTACAGTAAGATAAGGCAAGTTGATTAGGGAACTGATGAACTCCTATTACCCAAAGTAGTAGGAATTATAAAAGCTAAAGCACACACAATGGCATCAACTATGGAGGCAAAGGGAAACAATGCTGCGGACAGAAGCATCAAAGAGGTGGAAAGGAGAAAAGAACCCCAGAAGGTTCAGGTCGCCTTGGCGCGTAAATTCAGTTTGATACACAGATGTTCCCGACTTTGGTGAAACAAGTGCCATAGGAGGAAAGACGTCGTGGGAGAGAGCTGGTGCCCGGATGCAAACGGAGGGCTCCTAGATGGTAGAGAACCAAGTATGCCTCCCAAGATCACTGTTACCTGTTGTTTGTCAGGTAGCCCATGGTTCCATCCATAACTCCAAGAACGCAACGACAGAGATCATAAGGAGACAAGCCCCTAATACAAAACAATTCTGGGCAGGTCGTAAAAACCCCTCAGAAGGCTACCCCCAGGCCACTGTATCCATTTCACTGAGTGCAGATAGATCTAATTCAGCTACCAAAAAGTAGCACATATAAGTTATATGTGTTGGTGTGCATTGATTTCTTTCTAGGTTGGCTGGAAGCTCTTGCCACGATCAAGGCTACTGCATGATCCAGAGCCTAAGTATAGGGAAGTATAGGTGTTATTGTTCAGTGCAAGTCACATTTAAGGGGAATTAGTTATCTACAGGTTATGTACAGGAATGGACACAAATTAATAATTACATAGCACCGGGCCCGTGCCACAACCCTAGCAAAGCCCCTGCCTACCAGTGAAAAACATCCAAGTGCTCCAGTATTTGGTGTGGTGCCCTCTTTTTTTTGGACCTTTCCCAGAAAGACTACATATTGAATATCAGTTGCCAAAGGTGGTAGTATATGGGTATATTTTGGAGCACACATATTTTTTTCAGGTTGGCTAAAAATTATAATAAAGCAATCCTTGTCAAAAGTGGTCTACAGGTATGAGTAACCAAACATTTCCGCTCCTCAAGTTAAGTTTAGGGATAAATTAGGTAGCTCACATCCCATACCATTCACAAAGTAACATGAAGATTGAGAGTTGGACTCAAACTACAGATCCAAAGGGCAATGGTGGAGACGGAGAAACCAAAAACCGAGGGACTACCATTAGCCATTCTAGTAAGATATAGGCCAATAAAAAGACATGGTTGAGTCCCAATAAGATTGCTCGAAATGCAGTTGGATGCTGTACAAAAGTATACTAGTTTCCTAGTTTTCTCTTCCATCTTGATGATCTTTTAGGATCTCAATAGTTTCAACCTGGAGATTGGTTGGCGATAAAGAAGCATGGGAGAAGGAACTTTGAGCCTTCCAAGTTCTGTTGACAATAAGCACCTCAATAAAGCTAGAAGTTAATGGTGAATGAAAAACCCCCCTCTAGTTTTGGGATTTGGGTGGCTAAGTCATTTGCAGTCGACCCTGAAATTATTGGAATTGTTTCTTTTCTGTGTCCTTATTATTCTTTCTATTATTCTGTCCTTCATTGCATTTTGGTCATATGGTCATTTTTTGTTAAGAGGTTAACCTTTTAAGACTAGTGAGAATGTATACAGATGTTACATCACAAAAGGACAAAGAAGAAGACGGAGTCAAAAGCCAAAGATGAGGTCTATAACACCATCCAATCAATCCAATGTATGTGAACCACTGGAGGTAATGATGAACTTGACTTCCCTTTGTGCAAGTCCAAGTTAGAAGGAAAGTGGACACCCACATTAAATGTGTACCCACATTACAGACAACACTGGCCCCACAGGTAAAATCAAAATAGCCATCAAGAAGCTTACAAATCAATTAAGGAGCTCATTAAGAACTCAAGTAACTCAGATCCCCCGGGATAGCCACTTTGGATGACTATCCCAGGTGACTGATGAGTTGGCAAAAGTGGCTCACCCAGAAAGGGATCCTTATCTTAGTCCTCCTTTTAGTCATGCTATTACTTTTTGCTTTTATTGTTTGCTATTTAGTTACCTGAAATAGAAAAGGAGACTTCATGCTGAAGGTAAGGATTTTTGTAAGTCTTGTGTGTCTCTCAAACCTTTACGAAATATCAGTCCCCTAAAGTGCACCAAAGATCAAGACAGGAAGGGACAACACCCATCCCTCAAGTGTAGGGAACCTTGTCTAACTGACCGACAAAAGAGTGCAGGACAGATAAGAAGGTTAAGAAATGTATTTAGGGAGGACTCAAGATTATGCTTAGTAGGTTGCTACTGTGCACAAAATACATTTATTAGCCTTTTTTCTATGAGAACTGTCAATCTGTGGAATAGCCTGTCTCAAGCGCTGGTCACAGCAGGGGCAGCAGAGAGCTTCAAGAAGGGTCTAGATGCCTTTTCCCACCTAAATAACATCCTCATCCAATCCCTTCATCATCATTTTGGACAGGAGCAACAACGCATTTAAAAGGGGATCTACTCAAAGGTTTTCTAATAAACCCTTAGGTCTACAGCAAAGATACAAGTACCTGATTGGGAAGCCTGCTGCACTGATATGAATGGTTTCCACAATGCCACATGCTTCAAGTTGATTGAGTACCTAAAACATACAAATAAATTGCATAAGAAACAATACCTCTACATAGTAATTTAAAAAAAAGTTACCCATCACATGTGTTTCACTGGAAATGAAAATATGCGACCGGGAAGAGTCCCCACATACACACACTAGAGTTATGATAGTAAACACAATACTAGCGGAATGTGTGACCTAAAAAGTATTTCACAAAAAGTAAAAAAATAAAATGAGCATGCAAAAGTAGTATTGCATAAAAAAACTATGCATATTTGGTATTGCAGGAACCAAACTGACCCATAGAATAAAATCTATTGCATTTAAACATTACTGAATATTACATTACTGATGCTATGGCATAAATGCGGAAAAGAGAGTTAAAAATGCAATATCTAAAATATTTTTGCTAAGAAAGAGTACATAAAAGTGGATTAATGAAGTATATGTGCCCAAAGAAGGTACAAGAAAAAAATACTGGAAAAAAAAAAAAAGTTGTTGCAAAAAAAAAAAAAAAAAAAAACGTCTTTCAGCTACGTTGACAGGAAAATAAAAAAAGTTACATCTCTCAGCATGTGGTATTACAATGCATTTACATGACCTTAACATTCCTCTATCATGAAATTTACAAACTACAGATGTTAGCATAATGTTAACACATGTTAACATCACATTAACATTGTGTTTTGTAAATGCAAAAGTTAACAGCAACGCAATAAAGGCATATCTCTTCTCCTTGCATTTCAACCCAATGTAAATGCCATGTGAGAACAAAGACTTATAATAAACCAACTTACCTCCTTTTTTTTAAATACCTTTGCCTTGCAGTCCATATTTGGTTTAATACATCGTATATAGTGCGGTGTAGTTTTATGTAAAATAGTCATCAAACTATCTAAAGAACCCTTTTAAGAAATGAAAAAAAGATATTGTTATAGTTCCTAGTCACAGTACTGTGTGATCACACTATGCCATCAACTCAACAATTACTGCATGCACAAGAATGGTCTAGCCATTCTTTATAATTTCTATATAAAAATCCTGGAGACAAGATTGAAAGGCTCGAATTAAATAAGAGATTAATCTAAGATCATTGGCAGATCGAAGTGCACGGGTTGGGCGATAGACCCAGATGAGAAGTAGGGAGATTCAGCATTTTCCAGAGGTTTGTGCATGAGGGTAATTATATTAAGCTGTATTTGGAAGGAGATGAGCAACCAGTGCAGTGACTAGCACAGTCCAGAGGAATCTGTGGTGCTTACCGTAGGAACGGGCCGATTCAACGGCGCAGCAACTAAGCTGCATCTTCGTGCCAGTCACGGTGTGCTGTGAGCCGGAAAATGAGGGGACACTGGTCCATGAGAGGGGCTGCAATGGAGTGAGCCAGGACAGGGATCTCCTGTCGCTGCAGTGTCAGTGGATGTTGGCTGTTCGAAACAGTGGAGGGTCATCGTTGATAACTATTGCTGGAGAAGTACACACCAGAAGTCGGCAAGAGTAAGAGACCAATGTTGAAGACGGGTGGAGCCAGAAGACCCGGATGGGTGAAACTAGTCATAATATACTGAGCTCTACCACCTGCTTTCTCTGCAACAAGAAATCAGCGGACGCATAGTCTGGGTGAGATAATTCCAGTTATGCTAAATGCTATATATGGTGTAACCACTTTCATAGCTGGGGAATTGGCTTTAATTGACATTCTTTGGCAGGGTTACTGCTAAGAGATAAAACCTCTCTTTAGCTCAGTGCTGCTATTTTTGCCCTTATATTGAGCAGTTTGAATATGTCAAATTAAAAGTTTATATCATGAACTACTTACTGTATTTACTCAACATGTATTTATTCCATAAAAAATGTACAATATATGGACTCTGCCATTAAAACATGAGCAATATTTCTGTATACAATTTTGTCGTATCAACACCATTAGTAACACTCAATAGGTGATATACGATGTTGCAATATACTCTATTACAATGTAGTCTAATAACATCCCATTAAAAGTGCTTGGTTGCAACTTTCACCACTGCTAGCAGTGGAGCAGGCTATGATATAGCCAAAGAAATATGGTTGATAGCCGGATAGATGTGATGGTATTAAAAAATGGGATCAACAGAACCGATAGGTGGCATAAATTCTAAATAATAGGGAAAATTGTGCTGTGAATTAAGGAGGAGGGAAATGGGGGGTCACAGTGTTAGGCTAAATTCACACTGCCGTGAGCCCGCCGCACCGTAGTACGGCGGGCACACGGCAGCGCGGGGAGAGGAGGAGGAGGTGAGCGCAGCTCACCCCCGCCCCTCTCCATAGGAATTAATGGCGCACGGCGCCGTAATACGGGGAAAGATAGGACGTGTCCTATCTTTCCCCGGGCTACGGAGCGGTACGGTGCCGCACGTGTGCTGCACCGTACCGCTCCCGTACAGGGCCGTGAGCCCATAGAAGTGTATGGGGGACGTATATCGGCCGTATATACGTCGGCCGTACTGTATATACGTCCCCCATACTGTAGTGTGAATGTAGCCTTAGAGTATAGAGACTGACATAGACCAGTTGAGGTCTATTGTGGGCTATTTGGAGGGTATTAGTTGGGTTACAGCCAGGGTCCCATATGTGCTTTTACCTTTTTTGTTTTGTTTCCCCTTCCCATCTTTGGAATAAATGGAGGTGAAAATTATTGTTTGGAATGTTACAGGTCTTAACCCTAATCGGGTTAAAAGAAGAGCTATAAAGGATTGCATTCAGAGGCACTCACCTGCCATTGTGGTATTGATCAAAACTCACGTGATTAAAGAAACTATACATTAAATTGAGAGAAACGGTTTGGAAATTCATTAAACTTTTTCTTCTATGGATTATGGGGTGAGTTTACTGGTGCATAATAGAATCAACTTGAAAATATAAGAACTGTGGTTGGACAAACTGGGAAGATATATATTCATGAATTGTGTATTGGAAGGTATTTGCTGTGTATTATCATATCCAACCCCCATAAACTCGTGAAATTATGAAGTGTTTACTACAATTTTTAGAAAATAAGCCGCAATGCCCCATATTATCATGTGGAGATTACAATTGTGTAATGGACGAAAAACAGGACAGGGCTTATATTTCAATGAAAAGAATAATAGAAGGAAACTTTAAAAATTTATGTATAGAGATTGGTCTAATTGATATTTGGCGCCATAAATATGGGTGAAAAAAGCCTTTTCCTGTTTTAGTAGTTCATACAAATCATTGTCTAGAATAAATTTGGCTCTATGCAATGACAGATGTGTCCGATATGTTGAAAAAAATGGTATATGAAGTAAATTTCCTAGCTGATTATTCGCTGCTGACTGTGGATCTCTGTATGACCAATGCTAGTTTAAGAATATCAGCCCCCTTTAGAATCAACTCGAATTGGCTATCAATAATTGATGAGGGTGCAGTAATAATACAGGTTTTTTAAACTGTTTATTGAGCTGTACAACATAATACAGTATATTAATAAAGAATGACCATGTCACATATATACTCATGATAACATACTATACAAGTCATAATACAACAAATAATACAGTAGTACCTATGCGCTAGACAGAGTAATCCAACAGACATGGAGGTTTGAGTCAGTACAGATCATTGGTCTTACATAAACCAGAAGAAAACAAAACCAATAAATGAAGAACAAGTAAACTAACATGCCCGTGTGATAGTTTCTTTAGGCGGTTTGGTCCAAGAGAGTGCAGTATTTACTCGCCTAGCTCAGATTTAGGATGAGCATCAAGTACTTGACAATATCGCCATTTTGGACTTCACAATTTATCTGATATTGTGTCACAATTCAGTTATGGTATAAACTGTCAGAGAGGAGTCACACCATGTGCCCCATACTTTATTAAACCTCCCTGGGCGTCCCCCATTTTTATACACTATTTTCTTATAAGGAACAATTTTGTTAACCAGTTTCTTCCATTGTGCGATAGGCAATAGATTTCCTAGCCATAAATAAAGTTTCCTTGATTAAGGTTTGCTTAGAGTGAGACCAATTTTCCTCATCTCGGATGCCCAAGAGACATATTAAAGGAGTGATGGCAATGGTTTGCAGAGCACTTTAGAAAGTGTTTCGGCAACAGCTGTCCAGAACGAGGAGATGGAACTACATGCCCAAATCATGTGCCAAAAATCTGCTGGATAGGTAGACATTTCGAGGATGTCAGCCTCCCCATTTTATATAAACGGAGGGGCGTCAAATAGCTTTGGTGGATGATATATAATTGATTTAATTTATTGTTTACCGATGGGGAGACATATATTGTGAAGCTCACAGTATACAGACGGTCCCCTACTTAAGAACACTCGACTTACATACGACCCATAGTTACAAACGGACCTCTGGATATTGGTAATTTATTGTACTTTACTCCTAGGCTACAATAAATAGCTGAAACAGTTATCAAAGGTGTCTGTAATGAAGCTTTAGTGTTAATATTGATTCTTATGACAACCCAACATTTTTAAAATCCAATTGTCACAGAGACCAAAAAAGTTCTGGCTGGGATTACAATGATAAAATATACAGTTACGACTTACATACAAACTCAACTTAAGAACAAACCTACAGACCCTATCTTGTATGTATCCCGGGGACTGCCTGTATATGGTTATTAACATTCACCTGTGGAGTATAAATACCCCCTTTTAATACATTGTTTATGAATTGTATATTTAATTAATCACGTATTACATCACAAAGGAAATGATGTCACGGAGCATTTTTTGTATATATACGTACTGGCGTTCGCCACTTTTATGCTTGATAAAGATTCATTCGAAACGTCGCACTTATCATGTTTGGATGCACATGTAAATAAACCTTTTGGAATCCAATTTTTGGTGCTGTGGCTTTCTCCTTGGAGACATATAGGTGTGACTCCAGTATCTCTGACACTATCTCCTCATTTACTTCAGGGATAAGTTCAGTCCAAGAGGCTATAGCCTTTAGGGTTGCACCTTGTACTTTAGCATTAATAAGGAAGGAATAGATTGTGCATATTATACCTCCAGGTTCTTGGGATTTCACTATCAAAGGATACAGCTGGTCTGGGTTCTGGAAACTGGGTTTGAATGGCGTGTCTCAATTGAAGAAATTTGTAAAAATGTGTACGCTGTAGCTGGAATTGGGCTTGTAATTGACCATACGATACGAATATGTTTTCTCTAAAAGCATCTCCCATCGTGCGCAATCCTAAGGTATGCCACATGTCAACATCAAGTAATTGTTGTAATTGGGGTAATACCACAGTGGGGTTTCCAAGGGAATCTCATTAAACGGGCACAGGGCTTTTGTATCTTTCCATACCACCCTAGCCACTCTATGTACAGGAAGTAATTCTTTCATGCACCCCACTCAATCGTGCAATATAGACCAGAGACATTTAACATCTAAATATTCAGCTAGTGTACGCTCGGGGCGTGGGGGCAAGATGGGGGTTAACCATCCAGAAAGGTATTTAAGTTGGCCTGCTAGATAGTATAAGAACAAGTTCGGCAGTGCCATACCCCCTAGCGATTTAGGGCGTTGCAATTTAGCAAATTGAAGTTTAGAACGAGATGAGCCCCATATAAACGGGACAATCATAGAGTCCAAGTTCTTGAAAAATACTTTGGAGACGGCGTCTGGAGGCTGCTATGGAGACGATGTGTGGAGGCAATGGGGACGGTTATGGCACCTGAGGTAAACGTAAGGAGGTGAGAAAAGAGGAGTGAAAAGATAGATTTTAGAGGTAAAAGGTTATAGGTTGAAGGTTTCTGCAGTTCAAACGATGTTAGTTGGATCTTGGGTGGAGCTGGCGGTCCGCATTATTCATCTAGGAATAATGATGTAGCATAGCGGTTCTATTTTTAATTTTTTTCGGAAATGGTTCCATGATTAAGAGCGACTGTATGGGGCATCCACATTGCGCTGCTATGATTGAAACTTCAGGTCTCCAGCATGGCGGCAACAGATGGGCCGAGTTACATTATGTATTGGGTGAAACACCCGAAAATTCTGCCTGACACAGCTTGTTTGCTAAGGGGACTATGTATGGAGGCAGTAAGGTAGTAGTAGATTAAAGGTGCTTCAGTTAAAACAATGTTAGTTGGATCTTGGGATGGAGCTGGCGGTCCGCTGCCAGGTGAGCTTTCGCCTGTCCAAGCCTCTTCCTCTCGGCTCCTCCACACCCAAAATGGGCCTGGGGGCCAGAAGCGTTTAATTTGAAATAATTATAATTCTCAAAGCAGGCGGGGTCGTTTGAATATTTCATCTAGGAATAATGGAATAGCATAGCGGTTCTATTTTTTTATTTTTTTCGGAAATGGTTCCATGATTAAGAACGACAGTATGGGGCATCCATATTGCGCTGCTATGATTGAAACTTCAGGTCTCCAGCATCTCGGCAACAGATGGGCCGAGTTCCATTATGTATCTGGTGAAACACCCAAAATTCTGCCTGACACAGCTTGTTTGCTAAGGGGATGATGTATGGAGGCAGTAAGGTAGTAGTAGATTAAAGGTGCTGAAGAAATTGGCCTGGTTATGGCGGGGGAGGGGAACGTAAACAGATGCGCAAGTAGTGCTGAAATTATATCGGTAAATGATAAAAGTTTGGCGGTATATTTTGTGGATAACACAGCAGGGTGGCGACAAAGTTAACAAGTTTGATGTGGAAGCCGTTAAAACAACCCAAAATATTGCCCAACACAGCTCGTTTGATAAGGGGACGATGTATGGAGGTAGCTATGTGGACGACTTTTGGCGGCAGCTATGGAGACGATGTGTTGAGGTAGCAATGGAGACAACGTGTGAAGGCAGCTATAAAGACGACGTGTGGAGGCTGCTATAAAGACGACGTGTGGAGGCTGCTATGGAGACAATTAAATTTGGATAGTGCCTGTATGTGGCAGTCCAAAAAAAGTTTTCAAAACAGAGGAGCGGGTAGGTGGCCCTCCAAAAAAATTAAATAGATAGAGTACAATAGCTAGAGCCAGTTGGCCCTGGCAAAAAATAGCCAGTTTGCTCTGCTTTAGTGTACAAAGAGGAGAAGAAGGAGTGGAATGAGGAGGAGGAGCGCATACATGAGAATTATTCAGGTTGAGCTGCTTTCACCTGGTGGAGAATGGAAATTATGAGAAATCCAGGCTTGATTCATCTTAATAAGCATCAGCCTGTCAGCGCTGTCAGTCGATTTGTAGATACACATTATAACATATTGGGAGCAGTTTATGTAGGCATGTGCAAAAATATATCGCCCATCAGGGTCTTTTTTAACTAAACTTGGTTCACATCTGACTGACCTGTGTACCGGGTCAATTTTACTAAATAGTAAACCACATAAGAAGACCTTCATACCGTCACCTCTCAAATTACCTGGGTTTCTATAACTAGAGACACACCACGGGAGTGTGTGTTATGGGTAGAGTGAGGCGACCACTGTAACCATGCTTTGTTAAGATACCTTGTTGTATCAGGGGTCAAATGTGTCTCCTGGAGACATGTAATAGAACAGGTATGATGTCTGATTAGATCAAAAACTAAGTTGCGTTACCGCGCCTCTCCTAGACTTCTTACATTCCATGAAAGAACAGCAAACGCCATCACCTCCCTTATAACTGGGCATGTCGGTAAAAACAGAACAAAAAACAAAAGATCAATAAATCCTTAAAATGCGGTGCGGTTGCCCACAGGCACTATCCTTGCACACATGGCAACACTCGGAACAAACCGCAGCCCACTAGCACTCAGAGGGTTCTGATATTACGCCGTATCAGTTTCAATAATACAGGTTTTATTTGATTTTTGGAATAGTTATATAAACCCAGGTAATTTGAGAGGGGACTGTATGAAGGTCTTCTTATGTGGTTTACTATTTAGTAAAATTGTCTGGGTTAAAAAGGTTGCCAGGAGGAAAAAAAGAGTTTAAAAGACGTAGTGCAGAAGAGTATAAAAGATATAAACATTTTAATTAAGCAATGAGAACAGCAGACTAATATCAGAAATGGAAGTACCGATAACCAAGAGGAAATAAAGGACATCTTTGTAAAAATCTAAGAAGTTATATAAAGTTGTATACTGGTGGGGACTGGCGGGCTGTATAATGGGTGGCTGGCTATATACTGGTGGGGCAGGCTGGCTATTTACTGGGGAGGGCTGGCTGGGTATATACTGAGGGGGCTGGCTGGCTGTATACTAGGGGGGCAGGCTGGCTATATACCGGGGAGGGCTGGCTGGCTATATACCGGGGACTGTCGGCTGGCTGTACAGTGGCTGTACCTGCACTTTGTCATAAGAGAATCTCTAGGAACGCATTACTTTCAGTTCACATGTCTCCCCTTCGGAATTTCAACGGCTCCGAGATTGTTCACCAAGTTGATAATAGTTCTCACGTCAATCCTGAGACTACAAGGAATAAGCGTCATGCCATACCTAGACTATTGTCTACTAAAAGCCTCATCTTAAGCTCTTCTGGAATCTCACCTTCAGCGCACTCTCTTGACCACGGTTTCCTCATAAACCATCAAAAATCGCATCTGACACCCTCTCACAACATAATTTTTCTAGGGTTTGTTACAGATTCTCTCAACTAGAAGATCACTCTATCTCCAGAAAGAGTAAAATCCATCCAGGAAATGAGGTTCAAGCTCCAGAGTCAACGTACAGATCAGCCATGAAGGTTCTAGGGAAGATGAACTCACCAATTGATGCGATGCCATGGACCAGGGCAAGAATGAGGTCCCTCCAAAGAAATCTTTTGAAGGCTTGGTGTCATGGCAAGGAAAATCTGCAGTCATATCTGACGGTCTCTCCACAAACGTTCAGGGATCTCTCCTGGTGGCGGACACCGTCCTCTTTCCTCGAGGGGGTGTGCTTGGTTCCCGAGCCCCAGAAGGTCCTCACTACGGATGCGTACTCCTGGGGCTGGGGTGCCCATATAGATCATCTTTGGTTTTATACCAAATGGAAGAAGAAGGATTCTCACCTGCCATTGAATCGCAAGGAGCTGAAGGCAGTCATATTAGCTCTGTTACACTTTCAACCAATATGACGCGGCTTCAGAATTCTTGTACAATGAGACAATCTAGCCACGGTTTATTATATAGACAAACAAGGCGGCACCAAAAGCAATTGTATGATGACAGAATGCAACCTTCTCATGAACTTGGCTCAACGCAACGTTCCCTCCATCTCAGCAGTCCATATCAGGACTGCCTCAGCAGGCTAACCCCAGCATCTAGCGAACAGCCTCAGCAGGAATATTCTTCTACAGTCAGAATGATCATTGAATCATCAGATTTTTTTCTCTACTGACGAACAAATGGGGTATTCCACTAATAGATGTGATGGCAACGGAGGAAAACTAGAAATGTGCTCACTTCTGCACACTATGTTGCTACCAGAAAGCCCTAGCCCTGGATGGCCTATCAATCAACTGGTCACATCATTTGATATATGTTTTTCCCTCAATAGCCCTCATCCCGAGAGTACTGATGAAGATCAAGTCATCGCCATTCTTCCCTTTCGCCCGTGCAGGGCTTGGTTCTCACTCGCATGATCGCTTTTGAAAGAAGATCCTATCAAACTTCCAGTGTCCCACAACTAGCTCTCTCACAAAGAGATAATTTTCACCCGAATCCAGCTCCTGTCAGTCTCTTCAGCTAAAGGCCTGGAGACTGACAGGGGAAATTTTAAGAAGTTAGGTCTATCAAAAGAAGTTATAAACAGCCTCTCCGGTAAAAGTTTACAATACAGTTTGGTCCCTGTTTAAATCTTGGTGTTGTCTCTCAAGATTGGATCCAAATCCTCATCCTCCAGCTCCCTCGTGGGACTTGCCTACAGTTCTAGAACAACTCATTGGCTCACCTTTCGAATCTTTGGAGAAGGCTCCTATCTAGGGGGTTATCGGTAAAAACTCTCTTTTTAGTAGCCATTTCTTCCGCAAGGCATGTTAGCGAGTTACAAGCCTTATCCCATAGGGATCCATACTTAAGGGACTTCGTAGAATGCCTTATCCTTAGAACCATGCCAGGATTCATTAGCGGCAGAGGGGTCTAAATGTGGCGTGCTTGTCCCACCCTTCATCATAGGTATTGCTGATAAGTCTTATTGTTCCTTGTGCTGCCTGTAGGATGATCAGGAATGAAAAAATTTACTCAAGAAATTTTATTTTCCTGGAGTCCAAAGGAAAGAGAAGGCACCCTCCCTTCTTAATATGGTTTTAAAAATTAATGCTGTTTTTAATATACAAGGTGTCCATGCTACCAGGGAGCTTATATGGGTGGGATTAACCACACTTTGTGGTGATTGCTCATTGCTGTTCTAACTATTCTCTATGTGATTATATCTAGGGATCATAATCTTATTGCTCCTTGTGCTGCCTTTGGACTCCAGAAAAAGAAAATTTTGTAAATTTTTTCAATTCTTAGACCGTCTAAAAACAGTTTGTGTGGAGTTTAGTAACTCCACCTACATCACATGGTCAGACCTACTTGTTTTGACGCCGCCCACAGTATGGGCCCACTTTTACAATTTTTCCAGGGCCACTTTAAATTCCCAGACCGCCTCAGCATCTCATTCTGTCCCAGACAGCAACTTTACACTTTTGAACTTAATATGAACCTTCTGCATTTCTACAGAACCATAAGCCTCAAGACCTATTTTCCGGACAAACCCCCAGGTGCACCTTCTACCGAGAAGAGTACCTCAAGTGCGTCAAGAATTAACCTTAAATACTTAGTACTTTATACCAAGAGTATGTTTATGCCACAGAAGTTATCACCCATTGTTGAGGCATTTATTCAATTGATGAACGGAGGTCAAGGCTTCCTTAAAACAACAAGTAATGTGGGCACAATAGATTAACAGGCTCTGAAATCTTAGCCGTGACAAACATGTAAGAGAGGGCCGATCATTGATGGAATTCTATTCTGATTTTATCTGGTCTTTGAGGAGAATTATTTTCTTTTCCAAAACAAGTTCTTCATACAACTACAAGGGAAGGCCAAGGGATCCAACATGCCTCCATCCTATGCCAATTGCTACACGTCAGGCATTGAAGACTGATATATCAATCCTAACACACAATTTCAGCAACATCATGGAAATGATTCATAGAGGACATATTCTTTATTTCAAATTCACCATCAATTAAAACTGTGAGCTTTCTAGATACACTAGTCATGAAAATTATCTTGGTCATTTATCCACCGACATCTATAGAAATCCAACGTATAGAAACAGCTTATTACATTTCAGAAGCAATCACCCAACAGCCCTCAAAAAGGCAATTCCTTTGATCACAATTTACAAGATTTAATCAATTAGTCACCGATCCACAAATTAGAAAAACTAAGGATCAACAAAATGCCCCAATGCTTTAGGCTATCCGGAGGAAATTGTCCAACAAAGCCTCCAACCACACACAAGAACATACATGAGCAACACAAAGAGGATCACCTTTATTCATATGTACCACCCTGCCGCAAAGTGATACTCTAGGGTTGAGGAATTCCACAGCCCAGTTCTACCATGTACCAAATGACAACAAAACCTCAGTGATATGTTTATCAGAGCAGATAATGATAATTAACATTGCTTCTGTTTTACAGAAACGTTAAAGGTTAAATCGTTTTAAGGTGCATCCGGCAAAAACAAACAACAGATTGCATATACAGTGCAAGGGACAGGTCGGAGTAGAGCACAACCCCAAATACAGTGGGCCTGCTGCCTCAGGGTTATTATGACATCACAGACAGAAATGGAGAAATCAGGGTTAGGTCGATTAGTAGACGGTGGAAAGACTAGAAGTTCCATTTTGGAAGGATTAAGTTTCAAGAAGAAAGAGGATATGATTTAAGAGACGGCAGAGAGACAGTCATTGGCTGGAGTAATATTACGTGCAGACTTTTTTCCACAGGGAAACTCCCAGATGATGCCCCTACACGTGTTTTTGCTCCCAAGTCTTCATTTGGTGGACTGAGTGTGTGAGCACTGACAAACTCAACTCTGCCTCATTTTGTGAGCAGTAACATGACTACAGCCAGATAATCTGCACACAGACACTTAGGGGCATATTTATCATATCACTCATGCATCGGCGTATGATTGCCCTGCCGATGCATCATCGCAGCGACATAGATCAAGAGGCTTCTGCCTCTTGCACAACGTTTAGAAAAAGACGCACCCGGCGAATTTTCACATATGAAAAGTCGGGGCAGCAACGAGTGTGCCGGCGTGGGGACAGTAACGCCCCGCACCGGCCCATGCCTAGCCTGCCCCGCCACCACCCCCTCACGCCCCAATGCAGTGAAGGTGGCAAACAGTGCAAAATAATCGCAAGTGCTCTGGCGTGGCGCAGAGGTCCTGATACATATGCCCCTTATACTCCATTGGCTATCTTTCTTAACCACCTCCCACAGGGGTATGTTCATTAAACAGTACTTAAAACTGCTGCCTAGTGCTCTATACACACAACTTCTACTGCTGATTTACGGCTACTCCTGGCGTGGCCTTTTCTTTTTCGCCCTGAGCTCAGTTGGGTGAGTGCAATCAAATAGCACATTAGTGCATCAATGTTTAGCTACATTTAGCATCTTTCTAAATACTTTCTTTTTGTTACGTTGTTACATTGTTTGACAAAGGCTGAGGTTTCAGCCAAAACATCATGAAGTTGTACAGTGCCGCAATAAAATTTTCAAAGTCAATTGCACGGCAGCACTCCACCAGTCGGGGTTCTACGTCATAGTGTGCCGACGGAAGGCTCTCCTTGTTGCAAGACATATGAAAGCTTGCATACATGCAAAAAAATAAAAAAACACATGGAGGACTCCCAGAGTATGAGAAATAAGATTCTCCGATCTGATGAGACAAAGATTGAAATTTTTCGTGTTAATTCTAAGCAGTATGTGTAGAGAAAGCCAGGCACTGCTCATCATCTGTCAAATACAATCCCAACAGTGAAACATGGTGGTGGCAGCATTACGCTATGTGGGTGTTTTTCAGCTGCAGGTACAGGACGACTGGTTGCAATTGAAGGAAAGATGAATGCCGCCAAGTACAGAGATTTCCTGGATGAAAACCTTTTCCAGAGTGCTCTGGACCTCAGACTGGGCCGAAGGTTCACCTTCCATGGAAACAATGGGGCACATTTACTTACCCGGCCCATTCGCGATCCAGCGGCGCGTTCTCTGCACAGGATTCGGGTCCGGCTGGGATTTAAGATGGTAGTTCCTCCGCCGTCCACCAGGTGGCGCTGCAGTGCCGAAAATAATCTTAACGCCCCGGAATGCACCATCCCATAGAAGGTGAAGGTGAGCGCTCCCCAAGCGACACATTTTCGGTTTTTAAATGCGGCGGTTTTTCCGAATACGTCGGGTTTTCGTTCGGCCACGCCCCCCCGATTTCTGTCGCGCGCATGCCGGCCCCGATGCGCCACAATCCGATCGCGTGCGCCAAAAACCCGGGGCAATTCATGTACAAGCGGCGCAAATCGGAAATATTCGGGTAACACGTCGGGAAAACGCGAATCGGGCCCTTAGTAAATGACCCCCAATGTGTACAATAGCTTTGTCTCTCTGTGGTGAATTGTTGAGACATTTGGCAGCTCTTTTTTGCGCCTTGTGCATGATCATGTCTTCTTACTTGCGATGCATGTTCAGTTTTGCCTATCCTGGCAGGCACAAATTTTGGTTTCTTTTTGAGATTTTTTGTTCCAAATGTCTCAAACCCACATGGACACAAGCCATGTGAGGGGGTTATATGCAAGAGAGGACAGTACTGTTAATTTGGAATTTGAGGCTGTGTCCTGCATTTTTAAGCACTCCTGTCACACCCCAGGGAGATAATGACATATGAGGCTGCGGTCACAGGTGGTGTTAAGGGTGAGGTCACACATTGCGTTTTGATTACATTTTGAAACCTATTGCAACATCTGAGGCGATGTGATTTGCCTAATTACATTACTGTTAACATTTGCATTTACAAAACTCATAGTAAACGTGATGCGTTAACGTCACGTTTATACTGCATCTTGTAAATGCAAATGTTAACAGTAATGTAATTAGGCAAATCAACTCTCCTCAGCTGTTATAATAGGTTTCAAAATGCAATTAAAGCACAATTAAAACGCTACGTATGAGCTCACCCTTAGAAGTAACCAATAATTTTTTTTTTAAATGTAAATGCAAAAATTTCTGAATTTTCAAAAAAAAACAAAAAAAAAACAGGCTACTGTGCAAAATTATAAACATTTAAAGCATGTGAAATAATTCCAATTTACATGTAAAAATAGGGTCCATGAAAAAAATCCTGGCCCGGGACCAGTTGAAGATTTGCACCTAAAAAGTCGCAAAAATAAGCAAAAAAAAAGTGATACATAAGTAAAAAGTCGCACGGAACATCTGTGAAACTATAGGCACACTGCACAAGGTGCAGACCACGGAGTACTTGAAAAACAACAAAAAAAGTCGCAAATACGACAAAAGTCGCAAAAATGAGACAGTTTGACTAGCAGAAATACAGATACATGTCCCCCAATGACTCTAAGCACACAGATAATCTAATAAAGCAGTGGCCTCAGAACAACTCTGTAATCATTTTGACTGACCCTGACAGAGCCCTGACATAAACCTAATTGAGCATCTGTGGAAAGACTTGAAAATTGTTCACCATCAAACCTGAGGGAACTGGAGAGGGTCTGCAAGGAAGAATGGCGGAAGATGAATGGCGTTAGATCCCTAAGTCCAGGTGTGCATCATTCCCAAGAAGACTTATGGCTGTAATAACTCAAAAGGTACTGAACAATACTGAGCAAAGGGTTGTGAGTATGTGAGATTTCAGTTTTTCTTGATTAATAAATTAGCAAAACTATTTACCTTTCTGGGGTTATTTTTTGCTCAAGATGGGGCGCCGAGTGTACATTAACGAGTGAAAAAAATAAAACTTTTTTGATCCTACCAATTGTCTGCAATGAAACCATACCCATTGTACATTTTATGGAGATATATATATATATATATATACTACAAGTAGTATTCAACCCCCTGCAGATTTAGCAGGTTTGATAAGAAGCAAATAAGTTAGAGCCTTCAAACAAGAGCAGGATTTATTAACAAATGCATAAATCTTACAAACCAAAAAGTTATGTTGCTCAGTTAAATTTTGATAAGTTTTAAACATAAAAGTATGGGTCAATTATTATTCAACCCCTCAAACCACCAGAATTCTGTTTGGTTCCCCTAAAGTATTAAGAAGTAGTTCAGGCACAAAGAACAAGAGCTTCACATGTTTGGATTAATTATCTGTTTTTCCAGCCTTTTCTGACTATTTAAAACCCTCCCCAAACTTGTGAACAGCACTCATACATGAACAACATGGGAAAGACAAAGGAGCATTCCAAGGTCATTAGAGACAAGATCGTGGAGGGTCACAAGGCTGGCAAGGGGTACAAAACCCTTTCCAAGGAGTTGGGCCTACCTGTCTCCACTGTTGGGAGCATCATCCGGAAGTGGAAGGCTTATGGAACTACTGTTAGCCTTCCACGGCCTGGACAGCCTTTGAAAGTTTCCTCCCGTGCTGAGGCCAGGCTTGTCCGAAGAGTCAAGGCTAACCCAAGGACAAGGAGCTCCGAGAAGATCTCATGGCAGTGGGGACATTGGTTTCAGTCAATACCATAAGTAACGTACTCCACCACAATGGTCTCCTCTCCAGATAAGCACGTAATGTACCTTTACTTTCAAAGTGTCATGTCAAGGCTCGTTTACAGTTTGCTCATGATCACTTGGAGGACTCTGAGACAGACTGGTTCAAGGTTCTCTGGTCTGATGAGACCAAGATCGAGATCTTTGGTGCCAACCACACACGTGACGTTTGGAAACTGGATGGCACTGCATACGACCCCAAGAAAAGCATCCCTACAGTCAAGCATGGCAGTGGCAGCATCATGCTGTGGGGCTGCTTCTCAGCCAAGGGACCTGGCCATCTGGTCCGCATCCATGGGAAGATGGATAGCACGGTCTACTTGGAGATTTTGGCCAAGAACCTCTGCTCCTCCATCAATTATCTTAAGATGCGTCGTCATTTCATCTTCCAACAAGACAACGACCCAAAGCACACAGCCAAGAAAACCAAGGCCTGGTTCAAGAGGGAAAAAATTTTGTTGTTGCAGTGGCCTAGTCAGTCTCCTGACCTTAACCCAATTGAAA
>WNYA01004012.1:2500-21168 GCA_019512145.1 Engystomops pustulosus | reverse complement strand
GAAAACGGAGCACGTCGTAACCGTGAAGAGGAGAGCAGCCAGTCCCGCATGCACTGGCTGCTCCATCTAGTTCTATGAAGCTGACAGAGATAGCCTGCTCTCAGAGTGACCAGTGGTACCGATAGCTGACTGTAGGGATGGCCCGGGAGTCTAACAGCCTACTATGGTGGTGGCCCTGGAGTCTGACAGCCAGCTCTGGGAGTAGCCAAGTAGTCTGACAGCGCACACTAGGGCTGGAACAGCGTTATGAACTGATGCAGGTTTTAGCACAATTCTACGTCAGCAAAGGCCCTGCATAGAGATGTATGCCAGCGCCCACTGGCTGCTCCATCTAGTTCTATGACGCTGACAGAGATAGCCTGCGCTCAGAGTGACCAGTGGTACCGATAGCGGACTGTAGGGGTGGCCCAGGAGTCTAACAGCCTACTGTGGTGGTGGCCCTGGAGTCTGACAGCCAGTTCTGGGAGCAGCCAAGTAGTCTGACAGTGCACACTAGGGCTGGAACAGCTATATGAACTGATGCAGGATTTAGCACCTGCATCAATTTTGAAGTTAAATCCTGCGGTTTGTCCGAATCCGTCGGATCGTCCGATGGCCCTTCCCCCAATTTGTGGTGCCAAAATTCAATCACATATGCCTAAAACCCCTTTTAAATCCATGTCTTAATGGCGAAAATCAAAAATCATCGGGATGTCCAACGAAAGTTCGGTCCACGGGGCCCCTTATTAAATGTGCCAGAGTATGATAAATTTATTCCATAGTGCAATACAGAACCAGTTACAAGGTCATTGATTATGTTTTTTATTGCTTATGGAAAACCAATTAAAGGATTTCTCCAGGTACATACAAGTTAGACCCTATCCAAAGTATAGGGTCTAACTTCATGATCATTAATGGTCTCGTATGGAACACGAAAACTGAGAACGTCGAAACCTGTGATGAGGAGAAGTGCCAGTCACATATGCACTGGCTGCTCCATTCCTTTCTGTAGTGACAGACCTAGCCTGCTCTCAGCGTTGCCTATGGTTCTCTGAAAGCGCAAACTGGTGTTCGACCAGGGTTATGAACTGCCGCAAGTTTTAGTGCAATTTTATACCAGGCAGGGCTCTGCATATAGTTTTATGCCGTCGCTGCTACCCTCTGGATAATTCAAGTGTATCCCTGATATTTTTGGCGAGGAGTAATAGTGGGGTTTTTATCATACAAAAAGCTGGTGATGATAATGTTGGGTTAAGCTTTGTAATGTTAAAAAATGGTAAACCATTAGCATGGTAAACCAATTAAAGGGGTTCTCCGTTGACATACAAGTTAGTCCCACTAATTTGTTTGACCAGGAATCTTACTGCGTGCTCTGGCAGTAGCCCTGGAGTTTGATAGCGGAAACTAGGTGTCGGTCAGGGCCTTGCATAAAGTAGTATGCCAGTGCCGATAGTCTAAATTTTTTTTTTGGCTTGGAGTAGGACGGGATTTTCATTATAAATTAGCGCACATTGCACTATATTTACTATTCAATGCTTGCACATGTATTCAAGAAGTGTCTGTGCCACATGTGTGGCATACGACTATGTGTCACGGCTTGCCCAGCACAAATTTCTGCACTAAAACGTTGGGTTGCACAATTGGTCTGTGGGACATTTTTTACAGAGTGTTGCTCTCTCTATGTTAAAGGTGCACCAAAAAAAAGTTGGTACAACCCTGTGGGAGCAGTGCAGGGTGCGCCAGATTTGTAAGAAATGTGCACCACATCCATGAATCTGGCACATCTTGCAGACTTGACAGGCAAACGGTGCATAGTGCAGTTTGCATTGTTTTTGTCAAATGTGGGGTAATGTGCCAGTGTATGATGAATTCCCTCCATACTACAATGCAAAACCATACACACAGTGATTTGGTTAAGCCGTGTTAATGCTTATGGAAAACCAGTTAAAATTAATTGGTAAGTAATTAAAATTCACCTTTTAAAAAACAAAACATACAGCCTCCCCCATATACTTCTACAGCAGTTCTAGCTATCACCAAAATAGGTGAATATTCTACCATTTTAGTAGAAATAATACTCAGATCCTGTATAAACATAGTTTGTGATTATCACAGTACTATTACTCCTATCCTACTCCTTTATGGATATCACAGAACTGCTTCTCTTATTCTGAATATGTAGTACATGGATATCACAGCCCTTGTCCCATCCTTTATATACTGTGTAGTATAGGGATATAGTCATAGGACTACTACTAGGATCCTGTATATATATATCATGGGAATATCAAAGTGCTATTACTATTATAATACAATATACTATCTATCTATCTATCTATACAGATACCACTACTACTATCTATATCCTGTAAAAGTAGTACAGCCAGTAGTCAATTATTATATAGGCAGTTTAGTTGGTGGCACAGGTCCCGCAGATTGTAGCCCGCAGAATGGACAAATCTTACTTTCTCCACAAAGCTCGATTCTAGCACCAAATGTAGGAAGTGAATTTAATACTTGTAGAGGCTATAATATTTACACAGCTCAGGGCCTGTTGCAGTCTTAATCCGCTCTGAGTACTGGGACATCACAGTACTACTACTATTCCTATCCTTCATATATAGTGTATATATATAGTGTATATATATATATATATATATATATATATATATATATATAGTATAGTATATAGTATATATATCACAATTTCATCTACTCCTATCCTGTATATATAGATAGATATCATACTACTACTACAATTTATACAAGGAAATTGTCTAAAATGTATGACAACAACTGCCCTCCCCGCCAAGATAAGGGCCTGAGCACTTACCTGCTTCCTGTTCTTTCATCATCTAGGAGTTCAGTCCAGGTCTTGAGGTCTCTTGTGATCCAGGAGACCAGGTCTCCACGTCCTTCTCCTAGCTCTGCCACCTAAAGAATGACTCGAATGCGCCGATATTCATACCCTGAAAGGTAAGCAGTACTTCAGAATATTGCTCCTGATTGAACAGTTCAGCTTGGCAGAGCTGTAGAATCTTCCTCCATGTTGGCCATTGATAGAGTGCCGATTGGCTTCTCCTGGTTAGATCACATGGCTGTGGCTGCAACACCTGATTAGTCAGTTTCAGGTGCGTCTATGACATCATACACTTTGTGACTACATAATAGCCAGTGTTCTATCCCAAGATGTTGCTTGGCTATGTTTACTGAACTGCAGTTACTATGGCGGCCATGGCTTACATTCAAAAACTAAGGAGTTTTAGTAGAACTAGGATAAGTTGTTTTTATTATAAGTTGTCAAATAAAGATTTTAGTGTCAGTATGACATAACATTTACCATTTATAACTTATTTCCAGGAAAAAATGAACCCCTATAAATCTAATGTGGTGGTAGCTGGTGACAGTTCTACTCCTCCTATTCTGTATATTTAGTGATATCATAGTGCTAGTATTCCTAGCCTGAATATATATTATGGAAATAGCATACTAATTTCTACTACTACTTTCTAGCCTGTATATATAGTACTGGGATATATCACAGTACTACTACTCCTCCTGTATTTATGGTATGGAGATATCACACTACTACTCCCATCCTTTAGATATAGTTTGGGAATATCACAGGACTACTACTCCTATTGTGTTTATATACTATGGTGTTATTGTATCCTATCATATCCTGTATATACAGTACTAGCATTAGTGGATTGTAAAATAGGCAGTTTGGATGGTAGCCAAGGGGCCTAAACCTTATGGAAGCCCACGGCCTGCTAAACCATCAATTAAATTTGATACCAAGGCAGACCTTCACTCATGAAATCCTTGTAAATATATATATGTTCCTGCTCACAACACACAAGTATACAAGAGCCATTTCAGGACCTTTGAAGGTCCTCTAAAGGTCTTGAAACCACTAGAGGCTATAATATTCATACAGCCCAGGGCCCATAGCAATGTTAATCTGCCCAGAGTACAGTATTGCTTCTCTTATTCTGAATATATAGTGTATGGATATCATAGCACTTCTCTTATACTGTATACATAGTATGGGGATATCACAGTACTGCTTCTCCTATCTTGTATATATAGTATGGAGATATCACAGTGTCTTACAGCTCATACTGGGGTGGACCTGGGTGACTTACAGCTCGAATTGTTGGTGAAACCAGGAGACTTACAGCTGGAAATGGGATATGAAACAGCAGTCTTACAGCTTGCTCAGGGGCTGACACAGGTGTCTTCCAGCCTGCTTTTGGGGTAGCCCAATGGTCTAACAGCTCGCACTGTGGTAGGCCTCAGAGCCTTACAGGCCGATCTGGGGGTGACGCAGAAGTCTTCCATCCGGCCCCGATGGTGTTCTAGGGGTCCGCACAGGCGCAGGTTTTAGCACAACTTTAAGTCAGGTAGGGTTTTTCATAAAGATGTACGCCAATGCCGCCAAATGTTAAATAATTAAAGAGGCCGGACCCTTCTGATATTTCTGGCATGCTGATATATCCGATGCCAGCGTTTTCATCATACAATAGCGCACAATGTGCCAGAGTATGATAAAATCCTCCCATAGTACAATACAGAACCAGATACAAAGTCATTTGGTTACACTTTGTAAGGTTAACGGAAAACCAAGTAAAGGGGTCCTCCAGTGACATACAAGTTAGCACCTATCCAAAGGACTGGGGTTAACTTCTTGATCATTAAACATCTCAGTGAGGGGACTCAATATGGAACACGAAAACGGAGCACGTCGTAACCGTGAAGAGGAGAGTAGCCAGTCCCGCATGCACTGGCTGCTCCATCTAGTTCTATGAAGCTGACAGAGATAGCCTGTTCTCAGAGTGACCAGTGGTACCAATAGCTGACTGTAGGGGTGGCCCGGGAGTCTAACTTCCTACTATGGTGGTGGCCCTGGAGTCTGACAGCCAGCTCTGGGAGTAGCCAAGTAGTCTGACAGCGCACACTAGGGCTGGAACAGCGTTATGAACTGATGCAGGTTTTAGCGCAATTCTACGCCAGCAAAGGCCCTGCATAGAGATGTATGCCAGCGCCACTAGCCTCTGGGTAAATTAAGAGGAACCCTCCTGATGTTTTTGGGAGGAGGAGGTTTGGGGTTTTCATCATACAACAGAGCATGATGCTAGCGTATGATAAATTCCCTCCATATTACAATGCAAATTATATACAAGGTGATTGAGTAAAGCCCTGTAGATATTTCAAGGAAACTCATTACAATGAATTGGAAATTGATTAAAGTTCACCTATTAAAAAACAAAAAGTACGGCCTCCTCCATAAACCCCTACAGCCGTCCTAAACATCACCAAAATAGATGAATATTCTACCATTTTAGTAGAAATAACCTTTTAACTAAAATTTACCAAATATGTGGACAAAGTATAATATACCTTGCAACTCTGATAACTTAACTGGTCAAAGACCTGAGTATTAATACTCTGATCCTGTATATACATAGTTTGTGGATATCACAGTACTATTACTCCTATCCTACTCCTATGTGGATATCACAGTACTGCTTCTCTTATTCTGAATTTGTAGTACATGGATATCACAGCCCTTGTCCTATCCTGTATATACTGTATAGTATAGGGATATAGTCATAGGACTACTACTACGATCCTGTATATATATATCATGGGAATATCAAAGTGCTATTACTATTATAGTACAATATACTATCTATCTATCCAGATACCACTACTACTATCTATATCCTGTAAAAGTATTATAGCCATTAGTCAATTATTATATAGGCAGTTTGGTTTGTGGCACAGGTCCCGCAGATTGTAGCCCGCAGAATGGACAAATCTTACATTCCCCACAAAGCTCGATTCTAGCACCAAATGTAGGAAGTGAATTTAATACTTGTAGAGGCTATAATATTTATACATCTCACAGTACTACTATTCCTATCCTTCATATATAGTATATATACAGTATATATATAGTATAGTATATACTATATATATCACATTTCATCGACTCCTATCCTGTATATATAGATAGATATCATACTACTACTACAATTTAGGAAATTGTCTAAAATGTATGACAACAACTGCCCTCCCCGCCAAGATAAGGGCCTGAGCACTTACCTTCTTCCTGTTCTTTCATCATCTAGGACTTCAGTCCAGGTCTTGAGGTCTCTTGTGATCCAGGAGACCAGTTCTCCACGTCCTTCTCCTAGCTCTGCCACCTAAAGAATGACTCGAATGCGCCGATATTCATACCCTGAAAGGTAAGCAGTACTTCAGAATATTGCTCCTGATTGAACGTCTATGACATCATACACTTTGTGACTACATAATAGCCAGTGTTCTATCCCAAGATGTTGCTTGGCCATGTTTACTGGACTGCAGTTACTATGGCGGCCATGGCTAACATGCAAAAATAAGCAGTTTTAGTAGAACTAGGATAAGTTGTTATTATAAGTTGTCAAATAAAGATTTTAGTGTCAGTATTACATAACATTTACCATTTATAACTTATTTCCAGTAAAATATGAACACCTATAAATCTAATGTGTTGACAGTTCTACTCCTCCTATTCTGTATATTTAGTGATATCATAGTAATAGTACTCCTAGCCTGAATATATATTATGGGAATAGCATACTAATGTTATTTCTAGCCTGTATATATAGTACTGGGATATATCACAGTACTACTACTCATCCTGTATTTATGGTATAGAGATATCACACTACTACTCCCATCCTTTAGATATAGTTTGGGAATATCACAGGACTACTACTCCTATTGTGTTTATATACTATGGTGTTATCGTACTACTAACTATTTATATCCTGTATATACAGTACTAGCATTAGTGGATTGTAAAATAGCATTTTTGATGGTCAAACCCGGACCTAAACCTTTTGTGAGGCCCAGGCCTGCTTAACCATCAATAAATTTTGATACGATGCAGACCTTCACTCATGCAATCCTTGTAAATACATACACACAACACACACATATATATATATATACACACACACACATCTATATATATATACACACACACACATATATATATAGACCACACACACACATATATATAATAGATACCCACACCATATATATATATACACACACACATATTATTATATAACACACTATATATAATATAATATTTCCACACACACCCAATATATAATATATATTTATACACAAACAACTCCATTATGATTATATATACACAACACAACACCTATATATATACCACACACATCATATATATATACACACAACCACATATATATATATATACACACACATCTATATATATACACACACACACATCGATATATATATATACACCACAATATATTACACAACACACACACATATATATATATAACACACACATATATATATACACACACACACTAATATATAACCCACACACACATATATCATATCACACACACACAATTATATATATATTTTCCTGCTCCACAACACAGAATATACCAAGGGTTCATTTCAGGACCTTTTGAAGGTCCTCTAAAGTCTTGAAACCACCTAGGAGCTATAATATTCATACAGCCCAGGGCCCATACAAAATGTTTATCTGCCCTGAGTATAGTATTGGCCTTCCTTTTCTGAATATATAGTGTATGTATATCACAGCACTTCTCCTATCCTAGTATCATAGTAATGGGGATGTCACCGACACTGACTGCCTCTCTTGTAAATATAGTATGGGATTCAACAGTACTGCTCCTTCTATCTTTATATATAGGAGGAGATATCACAAGCACTCCTCCTATCCTGTATATATAGTATGGGGTATGGTCACAGGACTACTACTCGCCGATCCTTTATATATCATGGGAAGTATCACAGTACCTATATTCTTATATTATATTATGGGGGCTAATACCACTACTCATATCCTGTATATACTGTATGGGATATCATAAATATATATATATTATATCTATATTATATATTATATATTATCCTTTATAAATGGACTTGCAGATGTTGATTATATATCGGCATTTGAGTGGTGCTTCGGTCCCAAGCCTCATGGGGGCCTGGCACCCTGACCACCAATTACATTTGATACTGAGAATGAAATCTTCACTCATGAAACCATCATATATACATGTTCCACCTCTCAATACCCATGGATTCAAAAGCCATTTCACAGGACCTTGAAGGTCCCTAAGGTACTAAAGGTCAATTGTAGCAGGCCAAAGGTACAATTTCCTCCATTTCCCCGCAAAGCTTAATTCTTCTATCACCATGTGTGAGGTGAATTCCGATTTAGTGAATTAGACTTGTGAGTTAGAATACTCATACAGCCTAGGCCCATGGCAGTCTTAATATAATCTGACCTGAGTACTTGGATAGTATAGTACTAACTCTTCTATCCCATTATATAGAGTATGGGATCGCACAGTCTACTACTTATAATCCTATATATATTATATATAATATATATATATATATATTAGAATGGGATACATACACTACTAAAAAAAAAAAAAAAAAAAAAACAATGTATACAAGGAAATTGGTTGAAAATCTATGACAATGCCATCTCCCCCCCTTCCCTCCCACCCTCCAAATAAGGGCCTGACATTACCTCATTCCTGTTCTTTAGGCATCTATGCCTTTTGGTAATGTCTTGGGCCTCCTGTGGTACAGGTTGACCGAGGTTTCCACATCCTTCTCCTACTCTCTGCCCACCTGCCGAATGAACGAGTGCCTGTCCTCGCCGGTATTTATACCCTTCAGGTGGGCGTGACGTCAAAGATTAACTCCTGATTGGTCGGTCGCAGCTTGGCAGAGCTGTAGAATCTTACTCTTCTTTGATTGGCATTAACATGCTTCTCCTGATTGGTTAGATTATGATGGTTGGCTGCAACACCTTGCTTGTTGATTTGGCGTTTCTGTTGCGTCTATGACTCATACCCATTGTGACATTCATAAATAGCAGTGTTCCTAAAATCCCAGATGTTTCCGCCTTGGCCATGTTTACTAGGACTGCAGTTACCACCAGTGGCAACAATGCCACTTGCAAAAACTGAGCAGTTTTAGTAGAACTAGGATATAAGTTGTCATTACCATTTTACATGACCAATTTCCCATAAAAAAAGAAGCCCATTATCAATGTGGTAGTAACTGGTCTACCGCATGTTCTATAAAATATAGGTAATGGAAATATCAGTATTAACTACTCTTTGTATCTTAGTATCTATAGTATAGGATTCCAGGTCTACTACTCTATCCTATAATTGCATTCTCCCTTCTATTACATTACACTCTACACTCCTCCCATCCTTTATTCATAGTTTTTGGGGATATCAGAATACTTATATCCTGTACATATCCTGTGGGGATATAATATGTACTACGCCCAACCCTTTGTCTGTGTGTGTGTGTATATAATATGTAATATATGGATCATTGATCGTACGTCACCCACGCCGAGGGACCGAGATCTTTAAATAGCTGTAACTCACCTTGTAAGTAGACATGGATAGCTCACCTGAGGCGAAACCGCGTCTGTCATTTCCTGCAAACTCATTAAAATAAGGCTGTTAATCTTTGCTAACGATTTTAAAATAATAAATGCCTTTTGAATTTCAATACAAGAAAATTTTTAGCTCATGTTTTCCCCTGACGCCGCTGGATCGTTCTTCCTTGTTTGCTAGTTTTTTTTTTGCTAGATCACAGACCCTCATCCTGGGGTTACCGTACACTTCACCCTCGTTTCCGTGCGACAAAGGGGTTTTCTGCAGAAGGTGAGCTGACCTTCCCTCTGTTCCTAGATATATATATATATATAGATATATCTATCTCTATATCTATACTTAATATGTATATCTATTAATATATATTGTAATATATGTTCTTATGACACGTGTGAATAAACCAGTATGCTTTGCCAGATTGAATCTCGAGTGCTTCCATTTTTCTCTTTATATATATATTATATATATATACATAGATATATATATACAAAAAATAGGCAGCACTCCCGTGTAGCCAATCAAAGTTCAAGGGTAAAGTTTTATTCCATAGCCTCAAACTTTCGGCTAGTGGCAACCTACCTTTTTCAAGAATAATTACAATAATACAATGACACATACCACCTAACATAGTGGGTTTAAAATAGATAAAGGGTGCACATTTACTTACCACCCCGTTCCAGTCGCGATCCCCGCTGCGCGTTGTCTGATGCAGGATCGGGTCGCGGGGATTCACTTAAGGTTGTGCGCCCGGAATAAGTTTCACCTTCTTTCTCCGGTGCAATACGTGCTTTGATATTGCCAACAATAGGTTTTAAATTGCACGGTTTTCTGATTCTGTAGGGTTGTCTATGGCCATGTCCCTCCCTCGATTTCTTGTCGTGTGCAAGCCAGCGCCGATGCGCCAACAATCCAATCGCGTGCACCCAAATCCCGGGGCAAAGTCGTCACAAACGGAAATATTCGGTAACCCGGTCTAAAGTAGGGGCGTTCTGACCCATAGTAAATGATCCTTCCAAGTTTAACAAAAACTGCTCATAAGTATAATTAAACTGGACAGAGTGGCAGAGTTCTATCACAGTTGTATAGAGTGTGAAAATACATATCTCCCGTGACAATAAAGTGCAATAGTGTATCCTGCGAGAAGACATAGGTTTTTTTTTATATAGTATTAAAAACTGGTTCTGGAACGCTCTGGTTGTGGTTACATTAGTTTCCTGGTTTGGTAAACTTCTGTGTGATGAGTGTAAATGATTCTGGGAGCGGTGTACCAAACCAGGGAATGTCTGTTACAATGTAAAACCTATGTAATAACTTTTTATTTCGGGTACTTACCTGCGCATGGTCTGTGCTGCCTCCTGACCTTATAAGAAACACCACATTGCAGGCCAGCATCAACTCTGGGTGTTTTATTAGGGGAAGCGCAGAGAGTGTGGGGAATTTTAATTGTATAAAAGGTGGTAACCCAGGACTCAATTGCCTGTAACATGTTTTATCCAGCAATTGTCTCTGGGCTTCTGCCTCGAATATATCTAGCCATAAAACAATATCCCCCCCCGCTTTTCCGCCTGCTACAAAAAATATATCCCATTACACTCCAGTGTGGCAAGCAACGGCAGGTCGAAAAACCTACGGTAATATATTGAGTCAAAGTCAATCTAAGTAAACACCTCTTGACAAAAGGCCCAAAATGGGGGATGCAAACCTTTTGGCGTCTGTGTAGCCTGCCCTCATATCATCAACCCTGAAACTTTCACAGATTCAGAAGGTCAAAAAGAATACTATTACCACACAATTGCCTGCAATTTCCTTGGGGCACATGATCTACATCGTCTGACCACTAAGACTTAAAATTATGGTACCGGGAGCATGTACATGACATCAAGGCACAAGTACTCCCTGAATTTTCACTGACGGACTCCCAGTGGCCATACACTTTAAGGAACACCACCAAGCAATCTTAAACTCCTCCAGTCTCTGCGGTAAGACCACACAAAACAATATCAGGGGAAGCCCGTAGCACAAACAATTAGCACAATGTGAACTGAGGTGGATTTTGGACCCTCACACTATTGAATCCCACAGCCTTAAGAGACCTGAGCTATGCGCCATTTTTCTTTTCGTGACTCCTGACCCTGTTGCCACTGGGTTTTTTAAAATTAAACGTTTCTTGTTTTTTATCCCACCTGTCACGCTATTTCTGTATGTTCAATTATCATGTTTTTACTACTCTTTCTCATTTCTCCATGTCAGGAATTGCTGCTATTATGTCCCATGGGTGACCTGAGCATATTTGATGCTATCTAGTTATCTACAATCAACCTCTTACACAACTTGCTAAACTATAAACCTGGAGAAAACCGACGACAGTGGTTGAAGTAACATTGGATCCCGACAACATGGTGATGCTTTTGAGACTGATTTGTATTTAGCCCACTACCGACACTGATGTCTTTTTATCCAATATACTTTACATTACAGTTTACATTTGAAATGCTCATTAACTGTTTACGTACAAGCTAGGTATGAAATATGTCTAGAGATACATCCCAACTAAAAAAAAAGTCAAACTCATAGTTATATTATTTGAATTCACATGTTGTTGAGTGTAATCTTTACATACGATTGTCAAAATTTCTTCATGTTTTTTTGTATTAGGTCTAAGGGCAAAGACAACTCCTGTAATAATACCACATGCCCTATATGGTGTTCACTGCGAGCGGTAAAACTTGGTAAATTTCTTATCTATGTCATAATTAACACGTATATTTGTGTATGTTATAAATAATTTTTATGAATCCGCGGGGCTTCTCCCATAGAGTAGACAGACACATGCATATGCCCTTATCCTTTATTTGTCACATTGCAACTTTGTACCTGCAATTGCATTATAATTCCTTTTCTTTGCACTGTTTTTTAAGCACTCTTTTGTTTAATTGTATCTTGTCATTTTTTAATTTTTAATCATTTTTAAAATATTCTGTACGTTCTCACCCAAATTAGACTTCATCACGTAGGTAATATAGATTACGTCTTAATGTAAACCTCACTTTCAGAAGGGTGAGACATGTCTCGAACAAATACCACTCCATATAAAGGGTTAATTTTAGGTAGAATCTTTATATTGTTTTAGCTCATAAAAGAATGCGGAATTCAATGGTATAAAGAACATCGGGAATGTAATTCTGTTACTTGTTTTCTTTGTGGTTTTTGGTATGAACCAATTAACATATGAAATAACCATGTGTTAATCAACACATGCCCCGATATGGACCCTCCTCACCTGTCCATTCAAGCAGCCGGCTGGATTGTGTGGATCGGTGGGCGGGGCGAACTGGGAATTTAAATGGCCCTGGAAAAAACTGTTAAAGTGGCCCATCTGTGGGCGGGGTCACAACCAGTAAGGCGTGTCCATGTGATGTGGTTGGATTCAAACTGTTTATAGAAAGGTTCTAAATGAACATTACAGCACATTAAAGAACTCATACGACCTACTGAATAAACCCTCTTTTTTTAGAACACAACTTAATACTAACAATACAAGTTAACTACGATACACTGCCTCCTATGTACAGCGATTAACAACTATATACTGCCGCTAGGTACAAGAAATATAACTACATAATACTGCCTCCCTATATACAAGATACTTTCCTATAATCTGTCCCCTATGTACAAGATATATTTTACTATAATACTGTCCCCTATGTACAAGAATATAACTACTAGAATACTTGCCCCCTATGTACAAGAATATAACTACTATAATACTGCCCCCGATATATAATATAAACTACTATAATACTGCTCCCTATGTACTAGAAAATACTCTTACTAACTTCCCCTCCCTATATAGAAGAATATAACTACTATATTCTGCCCCTATGTCAAGAAGATAACTCTATAATACTGCCCTCCTATGTACACGAAATACTACTATAACTGCCCACTATGTACAAGAATATAACTACTATAATACGGCCCTATGTACACGAATATAACTACTTATAATAGCTTACTGCCTCTATAGGTGAGTGTTGTGTGATAGTTGAGCTCCGACCCAATCTGATGTCTGGAGACAGCCCAGGGGCAGGCCACCCTGTGCTGGGAAGTTCCCCCAGCAAGGCCCCAGGCTCCAGGCCAATCCGCAGAATAACACAAACCAGCTCAAACAAGGATTGTTAAATCCTAATTTTCTGTTAATGGAACAAGAATTCGGCAGTGCATGGACAGTTTGGTGACAATAAGAAGATGAAGCATGAAGCTGTACAACAACCTACCAGTGAAAATGTTGGATCATCTGTGAGCAGAGCAAAAGTGCCTGACAGCCAAAGGCAAGTACATGCAGAGGGCAGCAGCCTCCATCCGCAGGCCTCAGGTACAATCCAACTCCAACCCTGGCCGCAGAGGAGAACATCACTGGAGAGTCAGACATCCAGAGTAACCTGCAGCAGAGTGTGGTGTTTACCAGCTTAGCGCACCAGGTCTGGGGGAATGCAGGCTGTGAAGGAGACCAGAGGCATCCAAGAATTCAGATCAAGAAATGCCCCCAGTTTCTCTCTGTCAATCATCCAGGCACTCCAGTCAGGAGATTGTGACCCCCGACACGACAATGACTGCAAAATGCCAGAATCACAGGACTTTTGTGTGAAAATCGCAAGCCAGTACCAGGTAAAAAGCAGTCATGGCGTTATCAAAATGGATCCATACCTGCAAGCAGGCCGGGAAAAACACCCCATCAGCACACTGCAGCCCAAGAGCCATCACCATAGGCTGGCAGCTGGCCGCTCAGATACCAGGACTGTGTTGAGAAAGATGGAGACATTGAAAAAACAAAAGCTTACCTTCAAAAACAGATCATCAGTTATGGCAAACCTTTTAAACACTGATGGCCCCAAATATAAACCAAACCTTGTATTTTTTCGCAAGTGGCCAGCCAATGCAAACAATTTAAGCAGTAACTTATTACTCCAACTCTCCCTGCTCCTTTCATCACGGGTTAAATTGTGTAGGCACCTGAGGACACCATACAGTAGGAATGACGGAGAAAAAGTTTGGATATCATTGGTAAGCTTCCTGCTGGGTCCTGGCTGCCTGGGACGCAAGGGGCCTTGAGTCCTGTTTGGGCAAACTCTAACCTATGTGATGGCAAGGGTGGCCCCATTTAGAGGCTCTGAGTGCCACCTCTGGCACCCGTGCCATAGTTCCGCCACACTGAGCTAGATTGTACCTATATGCTAAAGACGCGAACCCAGAAGGCGAACCTGCTGAACCCCAGGCTGGACTCCCTGGCCAAACAGCTTTCTGATATGTGCGGGATATGGACGCGCCGCTATTCGAGAAAAATTGGGACCAGTGGAGATACCTTCAGAACCAGCATAGGTTTGAGGGAGACCAGGCGCTCAAACATCCGGTTGCGACCCCCAGCCATGTAAGACCCATTCTGCCAACCACAACTCTGCCTTTTGAGAGGGAGAAATTTACAAAATAGGCAACAACAGCCAAGTCCTGCATCAGCTCCCGAGTAAGGTACTACAGTCCAGCAGTCCGCCTAAGAGTACTCAAATCCCGCAATAGTCAGTAGACCTTATATCATCATGCTGTGAAGTGAGGCACCACAAGTCCAGGAGTCAGCGCACTGCAGAGGACTCTGGACTCTACCTGAAGGTAACACTGTAAACTGTACCCCAGGTCTAACCTGAGCAGGACTGTTGGTTCAGATACATCTGAGTCAGGACATTCAGGACTGTGAAGTCTGCAGTCCTGCATTAATGCTGATCATGTTTGCAGATTGCCCTGATATTGCTGATGTCTCTGTTGTTGCTATTTTCTGATGTTTCTGTTGTGATAATGTCCCATCTGAGGAGTCATCCATATACAAATCTATGGCACCTGGTGACACAGGATAGCACTGATGTTTTGTGAGGGTGAGGTGACAATCTACAGCTGAGGTTCCCCCTCTATCACATCCACAGGCACAGCGTCCCATACTGGGTGGTCAGCAGCCCATAGTCCAGGTGGTCAGATGGGCCCTAGTACATAGTGTCCCAACCACCAACAACCGCACATCCCCCACCGGCATTGACAGTGGTAGACTCAGGCAAGTGCGTCGAGTCGGGTTCCGCTTTGGTTCTTTCCCTCTAATGCTCAGTTACAACAACCAGCCAGGCATTCAAGAGGAGGAATGTTGTCAGGTTTATCATAGAGGGGTTAAGGGGATCTACCTTACATGAGGCCTGGTTGAGGGCATGTTGTGCACCCACCGACATCCTGGCAGTAATAAACATTCCAACAGACAGGGTATGACATTAGCTTCAAGCTGATGTCTAGCTGGACGCGGTTCTGGGCTCAACACCGCGTACAGAGATACTAGGGTGGAACAGGTTCAGCTTTAAATCCCATCTCCACACCAGATCAGACAGCCATTGTCACCATCATGTTCTGGAAACGAGTCCTGTCCCCCCCTCAGGAGCATAATTATCTGGCTCAGAGACCTGTACCCTCATGTCAGACATGACCCAAGACCAGGGATGAGAATGGAATCTGGACCGGGGGGTGGAGGGGTCTGGTTAAATTACATCAGCACCAGAACGACACCCACCATCTCCCCAACTCCTTTTTATTGGCAGGAGAAGGGTTTGTGTTTTTGATGTTGGTCTCCAGGCCATGCTTTAGAGGTTGTGGTGAGATCCGGTCATGTGAGATACTGCACCACAGTGAGTGTCACCCTGTGTTGGGACCGTCGGCCATGTGACGTCAAACTGCCCAACCATCAATTGCAACCTTGTGGTCAAGATCATCACCTCCCCACAGGGACTGTCCTGAGGACTTGCATACAGCTGTAGGGACCTCCCTGATAAAGATCTGATGGAGGCAGATGTACCAGATGAGACAGGAGGCGAGGCGTTATGATCAGGGTCATTGTGCACAGTGCCGAGACAACACCATATATTAGTGTGCTTCCTCTGGACCATCTAGGACAGTACCACATAGGTTGACATGGCGTAGTGGGCACTCTGTAGAGCAGCCCGCGCCCGTCGCCTTCCCCTGAACTGACACCAACCACAAGGGAAAATAATAGTGTTAAAAAGAGGAAGAAAGCTTCAGAGCACCAGAAAACCTGAGAGTGCGTGGACCGCCGTCCAAAACCCTCAAAATGAGAGTCGAGCATCAGGCGAGGTTACTGGACCAGTATAGTACAGTGTACTGTCCGAGTCATATGGAGGAGTTATACATAAGAATTCGGAGCTAAACGTATGATGGGAGGATCTAATACGATCCAGGGGGGGTTCCTCCCACAAAAATGAACCTTCTTTTCATACCGATCAGTTTGGAATTATGGAACTTGTATCCGGAGAAAACTCGGACTCTGATCTATGAGGATTGGGAATGTCTTTCTTCTTCTTTTCTGAATGCAAGCTTCCATCTTCTAGTGGTCAACCAGCCATGGTGAATTGCATAAGACTAGAATGACTCAGACATGTTGTATATGAATCATCTAAGATATCTCTCAATGCTGATGTTTATTTCTTACCAGGAGACCCTTTAAACACCTTGGGTCTCATACGAGAGGTGAGAGAGATTGCAGTCTGGTCTTCCTTTTGGTCGCTGGGCTATAGAGCCTTATTCCCGGGCTCCTATCCTTATTTAAACACCATGAGTAACCATCCACAGACTCACAGGTATCGATGGAACAGTGCCTGCTGTTAGAGGTAACACCAGGTAGAAGACTCTGGCTCCTTAAACATCTAGGGCCCACAGACAGCGACCCGAAAGGACTCAGCTCTTTAAGATGTAAAGCTTAATCTGTTCAGCATCAATTCCGTCATCATGGCTGGGGACTTTTAATGCACACTTACCACCAGGACCGGAACATTAGGCCACTTACAGGGACTGTAGGTCCTAAACATATAATTCAGCAGTCCTGGGCTCTGGCCGTCCCTGATAGTTTTTGTAGGAGTCCCAAGTTGTCCTTAACCTGTGGCAGGACGCTGCAGTAGGATTGTCTTGCTCTGGTGATTCCCTACTGAAAGCATTGGAGAAATAATGGAAAGAACTGTCCTCCATACTCTGATCATTTGGCCTTTATATTTTTGTTTGGGTTCCTCTAAGTATCCTGATGTTGGTAGATTGCTATAGAGACAAAATTCTAGTCCTGTTAGATGATTTTCCTGTCCAGTGAATCCATTTCACACTTTTTGCTGCATCAACGGGACCAGTAGATTTTTATAACACATTGGCCGACTGGTGGGGATGACGTCAGGAGGGATCCGGTTCCTCTTACGCGACTGTCAATTTAGAAAGGGAGAAGTAAGTATAGGCCAGTTATCTGAGACTGCGTAAAGATTGGAGTCACTCTATTCGGCGGGTGGAGAATACCACAAGGATTGCCAGGCTGAAATCTGAGATAGGCAGTACAGTACCTTGGTACACCTCCCTGGTATGGAACGGGACTATGGCATCACCCGAGGCACCTGGACCCATTTGGAATTGCCGGGAGCGGTGAAAAAAACTGATCAGCAGTCTCACTGACTCTCCCGTAGTTTTACAAGACTCTCAGAGGGAATCCCGGGGGTGGTGAGATCTTACTATCTGCTTGTTTCATGAAGAAGGCCTTGGATAAGGGAAAAAGTGGCCCAATCTTGGAGGCAACTCTCATGCCCTGATACTGTGATTTTGACTTTTCTCCTTAGGAGAACCGACTCGCCCTCTTGAATGTCAACAGGAAAATTCTGGCAAAAATTCTAATTCTAAGTTTTTCTCGATTAGTCTTTTTGTCCCCGTGCAACTTTTGGCAGGCTCCAGTACGGCACAGTAAAAGGGCGGAACATCTCTGGAGCCGGTCATCACTATCCAAGAATGTTTGAGAGATGTAAACGCCCTGATGTGTGGGGAATCTTTTGTAGTCTGGCCAGGCTAAGCCTTTGACAGGGTTGAGCACGAGTATCTATGGGGCAACGTTATCAAAGTACGGTATTCGGGAGAATTTTGTGATTTGCTCAGGACTTTGTATAGAGAGCAGAAGAGCTTTCCTCTATCAATGGTTTGCAGGGGGACACTTTCAGGGTAGAGGCAGGGTGCGACCAGGTTGTCCTCTGAGTCCACTGCTGTAGTGTTTGCCATCAATCCGTTCCTGAGATCACTGCCGCTGTGCGATTTTTCAGGGGGTGCCGTCCCCCATTGCTTGCC